>JARFJB010001971.1:667500-727500 GCA_036346205.1 Vesta saturnalis
GTCACGAGTGAGCATTATTATAATGTATTCTCCTGTTTATGAGCCAACATCAGCGGACATTAGAGATTTTACTGACTTGTTAATAAACTAACAACATAACCGTTCAAGATAATGATGAAAATGACGTGGTTGAGCTGGGTATCTCACATCCAAGATGATGGTTCACAGAAGAGAAAGAAGAGCGATGAGGAAAGGGCAAATCTCAAAATCAGATGATGATGACGATGAGGTACTTCAAGAAGAAGAAAACCGATAAAGCATGTTATTAAATAATAATGATGTATTGTTGTTTATAATAATAATAAAAATATTTTCAAAACGTTAAGCTTTCCTTGGTTTTGTTAATAAACCTGTTTTTTAGCGGTGCCCACCGTCTTGATTCATGTTTGGTTTTTTTGTTTTATTTGTGTGTGTTGTGTGTGTGTGTGTGTGTGTGTGTGTGTGTGTGTGTGTGTGTGTGTGTGTGTGTGTGTGTGTGTGTGTGTGTGTGTGTGTGTGTTTGTGTGTGTGTGTGTGTGTGTGTGTGTGTGTGTGTGTGTGTGTGTGTGTGTGTGTGTTTGTTTTTTTTTGTTTTTGTGGTGTTGTGTTGTTTTGGTGTGGTGTGTGGGTGTTGTTGTTGTTGGTGTTGGTGGTTTTGGTGTTTGTGGTGTTGTGGTTTGGTGTTTGTTTTGGTGGTGTGGTGGTGGTGGGTGGTGGTGGTGGTGTTGTGGTGTGGTGGTGTGTGTGTTGTGGTGGTGTGTGGGGTGTGGTGGGTGGTGGGGTGCGTGCGTGCGTGCGTGCGCGTGCGTGCGTGCGTGCGTGCGTGCGTGCGTGCGTGCGTGCGTGGTGGTGTGTGTGGCATACGTGCGTGCGTTACGTACGTCGAACGCGGTACGTGGTGGAGCGTGCGGCGAGCGTGCGACGTGCGTGCGTGCGAGCGTTCACCGTGCTGCGTACGTGCGAGGTACGTGCGATTCGTGCGTGGGCGAACGTGGCGCGTCGTGTTTTTTTCGGATCCTCGTGCTAAAGCAGTGCTAGTCGATTGTATGTAGTTGTAGGCCTATTGTGTTGACTAAGAGCTATAATTGGAGCGTTGCTTGCTATACCCTGGCCGTGGAGTTATGTTTAATTAGCTTTTTGACAGATGTATTTATTTATGATAAGATCAGGCTTGTTAAAGTAATAAGAGGTGAAACTAACTAGCTAATGTGTTTTGCTGTCGTATCACAGTATTGAAGATTCTGTTTATGTATTAGAAAACGTACTACAGCCTCGAAACAGAGTGCAGATAAAATTGAAGAAAGTGAATACGGTACAACTTCGGGAGCAGACTTAAAGGTTTTAATTCCCCCAGAGCGGTTGAAACCATTTAATTTAGAGCTAACCTCGTGTCCATGTAATAATGTCTGATAAACTATTAGGGTTATTAGCTTGTTTATAGGTTACAATATAATCGTTCAAGGTGCAGGTGATGAGAATTGTATCTCAAAATCTCGTTTGATCTCGTGAGATGTGTATATTTTCTTAAAAATAACTGCGAGGCTGTCTCATTCAAAATCTCATGCAAAAACATCAATAATCGTTAGCAATGTAGCTGTATCCGCTATTATGCTTACTTAATGTACATAGTTTTTTTGAATAAGAGAAGAAGCAAGATTTCGAACGGTTGTAGTATTTCCAGAGCTCTATCGAAATCAATTAAATTTAAGAATAATCCCATCTCTATGTAATAATAGAGTAGTATAAAGTTACATATTTTAAGTATTTAATATGTAATCACTGTATAATGAGTTTTTATTATGATGCAACATTAGTGGTATTAGACTTTTTAAAAATTTGTTTTTTGAAATTTTGTTACAACATAATTATTAAATACGAATTCAGGTTTTTCTGTTTATTTCTAAATAGTTAATGTCCGGTATGTAATCGAGTGTTTTATATTCAACCATTCACAAAGCGTGTTTTAGTGAGGTACGTTGTATAAAAAATTTAGTTTAGCATATGACAGCGTTGAAGGAAAACTTCTAAAGGTGAGCGTATTATTTTTAATCTATGTTTTTTACCTGATATTGCTAACAAAAATGCCGATAAAGATTTTTAAAATGTATTATCATGCTTATAGGATAACGTCATAAGATCCGCTCTACAAAAAATAGTAAGTACGCATTCGTGGATTTAAACTTATAGTTATTGTTAATTCCACTATATAATAATAAACCATTAAAACCTTTTGCCTTTTATTTCCGTTATATCAACCTGATATTCTTAAAACATGTTAATTTTAATTTAACTCTGTTATATATAAGTAATTATTACTTTTTAATGGGTTTTACAGCTGTTAATGAACACGTTACAATGAAATAGTTTTGTGTGTATGTAATTAAACATGCAAATAAATCAGATATGATGTTCCTAATGTATAGGTGGTGGCTGTTTAGAGGATCTGCCTATACATAAAGCATCATTCCATTAGGGTAGAAATTATTTATTATTTCACGTCATATTTAATTAAACTTGAATGTATTCAGTTTCAGCTGTAATCTGATTTCCGCAAACTGTAAGACATAATTTCGGTTGATTGGTTGAGATTGATCTGGTGATCGAGCGTGCTTTGTTTGAGATTGATTAATTAATTGAATTTTGTGTGTGTGTGTGTGTGTGTGTGTGTGTGTGTGTGTGTGTGTGTGTGTGTGTGTGTGTGTGTGTGTGTGTGAAAGAGGAGGGGAGGAAGAAACAAGATAGAGAAGAGAGGGTGCATTATCAGCTTCTGTTATAGAAAATGTTCATTAGTCTTACGGCTAGATGGCACTAAAATCAATTTTACTCAACCAGGGGCGAAGGCCTGAGAACAAGTTGGAAGCCCTACACGTGTCGCACAAGAACCTCCTTATTAGAAATACAACGTTTTAGGTAAAAGATCATCCTAGCATGTGGCCATTTTAAAGCAATAGGGTCGATAATTTTTAATAATATCTTATTAATTATGCAATTTCCAACATTGTATGCGGTGCATTTGCCTAACCTCCAGGGGCACTGTTCTTAATATAGCAGAAGGTCCTTAATACCACCAAATAACCCTAAGACCTAGCTACAGGTCCAACCCTAAATACAGTTCTAAGCCAAGACCAGCCCCACCCCTGTCCTCGCGTTAGCAAAAGTCCTAGCTGTCAAAAGGTCCTTAATACAACCATAAGGTTTAACCCCAAAAGAAATCATAAAAATAAGGTAATACGGTCTCACACGTGTGTGTAAAATTAGGTTGACCATCGAAAAGAAAGGATCGCTAACACGTGGATGTGTAAAATAGTGAAAATACACGTCCTATACGTAAGCGTGTAAAAATAAGGGTGAAAATCCGGTCTCACACGTGGATGTGCAAAATAGGTGAAAAACACGTCCTACACGTAAGCGTGTAAAAAATAAGGGTGGACAATGCGGTCTCACACGTGGATGTGCAAAAATAGGGGTGGAAAAACACGTCCTATACGTAAGCGGGTAAAAATAAGGGTGGAAAAACCGGTCCCCCACGTGGGCATATAAAAAAAGTGAAAGGGGCGGGGCTTGTGACGTCAAAAAGGAGGGGTGGGGATGGTGCCGGCTTACTACTATCGTCAGTTTCATTCCTAATTTCCATATTCTTCTCGTTTAACTCTTCAGTCACTTTACTCTCACTTCTTTACCTTTCTTGTAGTTCATATTATTCAACACTCCTATTGCGTCCTGCTTTGACCCACGTTTTGTACTTCTTACTTCGTCCTAGAAAAGTTTTTGATTTCCCTCAAAATCGTTGTCCATTTTCTCACCTTCTGCCACACTAAATTCTTCTTTACTCGTCCTTACTGACTCGTTCACTTCTTTCTTTTTGAATCTATACAATTCATATTTCTTTTTCTCAGTCTCAATGTTTTGCAGCAATCATTGGTATATAAGCGTATTTTTTCTTACATACCGGCTTTTTCACCAATTACCTTCACCAAGCACTTTCTTTCTGCTTACACACGGCCTCTCACACATATCTGTGCAGCACAACTAAAATGGTGCCTTTAAATGTCATTCACGGACTGTGAATGTCACCGTTCGTCATTTGCTCATCTCATATCATTTCATTCACATTCAAATCTATGGACAAAGTCTCTTCATACATCGTTCTCAAATTGTCAGCTACCAGTTTTCCTAGTTTAATTGTGGACGTTCATACAACGTTTACCTTTTACTTCCATACCTACCATTGTCCTAAACACACTCTAGATTCAATCAAAAAATGATTCGTTTTACACTCCGATCTACGAATTACTTTTGGATTCCTAACCAAGCTTTTAAGTCCTTTATCATAAACCATCAAGTCAATCATGATTTAGATTCACCTCTATGCCATACTTATGAACACTTTTATGTTTAGACTATGTATCAGACACAAACAGATTTTTGTCTACACAAGTAGCCCCAAGCGTTCAACATTCTCATTTACTATAGAATACCCAAACTTTGCTAGAACGCGTTCCGTATGTTGTCATTGAGCAATCACGTACCTGTTCCAATAAAATTACTTTTTCACTTGGCTTATATACATTCAATACGTTCTCTACGTCGTTCTAGAAATTCTCACATTATTACCTGTTCTGTCTATTTACCGGTGAGTAACATGCAATAAAAATGATCTTTCCAAATTCCACTTTCATTCTAATCCAGATTAGCAGAGAGATACCAATGTATACTGTTAGCACACATTTTCGCTCTTCCACTGATTTTCACCGCAACTCCTTTTCAACCTTGCATTTCCGTTTCAATGCTTGAACTTAGCGCCAGACTACCAAAATTCTTCTTGACAATATTCTTTCATTTGCGCTTATCTCTAATATACACAGAATTTCAAGCTACTTTTTATTCATTACACTCATAATTTTCAGACCCTATCCAATACATACCTCTAGCATTCCACGTACCAATTATTCATTCCGTCTTCATGCGATCATCATCACCGGGGCCTGTCTTGTTGCAGTCCTGGCCGCCCCTCGTAACCAAAGAGGTCTTAGCTTCGTAGTTACCTGATGCAGCATGTAGACCGGTTGCCAGCTAAATCGTACTTTAGACTATGTAGCATTCGCTACTAACGGTATCGTCCTAGTACCAGTCATTGTCGACATAAGACAACGTACGTCCCACGAACGCGGCCACCTTTTCGATTGTCCCAGACGTGCCCAACGTAATTCTATACTCGATAGAATCCTTGTCGAGAAGAAATCACTTTGCGAACAGGCAAACAACTGCCCGTATTCCGACCACTAGGAGGCCTGTGTGGTACGCTGGCATACCGCGAGCACTCATCATAATTAAAACAGGTTTATTAGGTGAATAGATCTAAATCACGTCGATTTAAATTAATTGAGGTATCTACTTCCATCCAACCATTTCGTAATGTATCATACTTCATCTCAAGAAAGACATTATCTAAGGTCATCAATAGACCTTCCAGATGTTGGTCTTTAAACATATTCAGTGGTGGAATTTTCCACCATATGTTGTTCAAGGACAAGATATCTAAGTAATATTTTAGAACTTTTCTGTTTCAAATGGTACGAAACTGTCTTGAATTGACTCGAAGGTCAAAACTGTATTTCTTTGTGTGATCATTTTACTTTAGTTCCAATCTCCGTAAATGACTGTCCTGCTAACTAAATGGACAGCCAGGTTCATCTCTGCTAATTTATTTCGTATGTGGGGGGGGGGGGGTTATGGAACAGGTGTTTAAACGTAATATAGTTTACCATTACACCATTATGCTCAATTCAATGGGGAAAATTTTACATATCGTCAATAAAGCAAGTATACAGATAAGAGTGAGCAAATTACATTTGCGCGGTCTTATTAAATTTTTTGTGATAATTTCAGTAATTTACTCTTAATTTTTTTCTAGAAATGTAAGCACATTAAATTTTATATCTTATAAAATAGTACACAACTTCACGTATCTATATATAATAGTACAATGGATGCATTTCGATATTTAACTCCACTAAACTTGCCCAGGATACTAGTATACACGCTGTTTGCATATAAAAACGTAATTATCGTTCAACATGTTTTTGTAGCACCCAAGGTTAAAGCTGCAATACCAAGTATTGTTGTAATCTGTTAAAGAGTTTTTGAGTTAAGGTGTTAACGGACGGACGAACAAAACGATTTAATAAACCGCGTTCACACTTACGTAAATCACATCATTTGGTATGGAGAAGAACAAATCTAATAAGGTTTTGCAGACATGACTTTAGCAATTACAAACGTGCGTAGCTGTACGTATTAGGCCTTGTTGTACTGGTGGAACCTACAGTAATGAGTTAATAGTTAGATAAACTGCTTACATTAAAAAAGTAACAAATTATACCTAATCACTAAGTTTTTAAATACATTACATAGTTTTTATTTCCATCGGAATACATAGCTTGGAAATATTACATGGACGGTCAAATGGCTAACGAGAAGGGGCGATGTCCAATTCTTGGGAATGCTTGAGTAATTTTTGTGAAGCTGCGTAGAAACATGAGACATTAACGTACACTCGAAATACTTTTCGAAGTGCCACTTTTGAAGCAATCAATTATATCTTTTCAACATGTTTTGTAGCTGCATTTAATTTCGCGATACTATTGAACATAAACATTTTTGTTCAAAATGCGTAGGAGCACCGTCAATAAACGTTTATACTACCGCTTGCTACATTTGCTCAACTCCCATTTGACTACCAATAGAACGAAAGTGGCAGGACGTTGAAAAAGAGATACCGATTGTATTCAAAACGTGGTTTTTGAAAAGCCACTCTATTTCTTTTGTAAAGGTTGTCTACAAGTTTATAAATTCATTACGTGGTTATTTAAAAGTGACCTCTAGTTATGATTCATTCGGATTGTGGCTTTTATTGATGATCATACGCATTACACTGTAACATACTTAATGATCTTTACGTTAGAAATTCTAAATTGATTTAGGACTTTTTGTCAAAGGCAGAATTACATTTCCATATTAAAATCGCGAATTTATAATAAAGGTGAATATTAAAAAAAAAACATTCTAGCAAACAACCTTGTAACTCACGAATCATGTATTGACATAAAACATCACTTTTTACAGGATAAAATCAAGGAACAGTAATTTAAATTGAATATATTCCTCTAATTAAAATTCTTTATGCAGTTATTTTTTCTGTCGCCCCATTTTTCAAAAATAAGACATTCAGATAAAATGAAATTGATATTAATTTCATTCCGTAGTGTCGATGGTGTAAGTGCTGCCATCTCTGAATAGAAGTTCAATACTATAAAATTGCAGAACTAGGATTGTGATTGTGACTACCAATAATACTAAAGGTAAAGTAGTGGCGTCTGTGAAAATTAACAAATGGTGTCTAACAACATAAACGTGTATGAGAGTAAAAGCATGCATTAATCATAATATACCATGGCATGATTAAAATTGCCTAAGTTGAAAAAGTATCCATCTTATTCCAAAATAATAAATATGCTTTGGTGTGTCATGAATATTATAGCATTCGCGGTGTAGTATGACCCCAGCGAGGGGTAACGATTTCTTAGATTCGGGATGTATATGATAGTTTCAACATGGATGCAGAACTTAACGATCTTGGAATAAAAGGATTAGCTATGTTACATGATTTTTTTCGTAGACCCTGTTTGGATTCCGAGGTAAGTTTTGTTATGCCATTAATTATAACACAACGGTAAATCGGGCTTTATTTTCTATTTAAAGAATTCCACATCTTTAAAAATATATGCAGTGTTGGGATGAGAAAGTAATACTGTACACCATAACAACAATGTATAGTTGCACTAACTTGGTAATGTCATAAAACATCATATTGCATTGATAAGTATACAGGGTGATTAAAAATCAATTGAGGATTTTTTTTATAATTATAAATTTCTGAGTATTAACATACTTATTTGTGTTAGTTTTGTTGCTAATGCATGTATTTGTAGTTTAATGCATGTCAGTAGAAGGTGAAATTTGCATGGCTTTAATGCGGTTCTTATGTTATTTTGTCAGTGCATTTTCAGCTGTCTATTTTTTATCACTGTTTTTTTCTAAATGTGTGTGTTTTTTTAAGTAGCTTAAATGTACATTGTACAGAAATTCTAATAATTAGGCTAGTTGACCTTTTTATTTACAAATTTGAATATTACTTGGTATCATTGTTTTACTTAATTTGTAAATAGTGAGAAGAGAATATTAACAAATATGTACAAGTTGATTTGTATTTTAAAAGGTGATCGGAGATTTCTTTTACATTTATATATGTATTGTAATTTAAGAACAATCTGTAGAGTTTTTGCAACTTGACAAATGTAACATTTCTTAGAAGTACAAATGTCACTGAAGCATTTTTACAATGAGAGCAGTGTTGCCACTATTTATAGGTGTCGTTCCGCCGTAACGCCAGTATGAAGTTATTCAAAACGACCAACTTTATTATTATTGTTTACTTGTGTAATAAGTTACCTATTATGTGCAACACCAGCTATTCTAATAGCGCATTTTATTGGTAGTATTAGTGCGCACTAACTACACCCTGAATAATAACATTGTGTTTCACTATCAATGTATATATTTTGAGTGCCATTTGTTTCACTGGAAATACAAATGAAAGTTTTTTTCACTAAAATTTCGGCACCACCTTTATAAGTTCGAGCTAAAAAAGTGCAATATGGCGGCAAAAAATTTATACATGATACTTGATATTTTATCCTCATCATCCTCTAGTGAAATTTTAATAAAAAATACTTCTATACACAAAGTAAAGATAAAATGGTATGTATGACATGTACCTAGTACCTATTTGAATTGACTGTAAAGTATATATTTTTATAGTTTAAGGAGAATTTTAGATTAAAAAGAACAACTGTATTTCAACTATACAAAGATTGGAAAATTGTAAGATTTATATAACGTGTCCCAGATAACATTTCCAGCATGGGGATCTCGCTTATTATAAAAGATACAGATTTGGTTAAATTAGATGAATTACTCCTAAGAATTAGTGAAATTATAGGACACTCTCCAATTTCCAAATTTCCATGTATTTTAAGATTATGGCAAGAAAAGAAAATGTCAAATTTCTTTTTCTTGTAATATCTTTTTTGTTATATTAGACATATAAATTTTATTTGCACTTTCTTAAGATATTTTTTATGCAGAATTTAAATATCAATTTGGATTTTTTTTGCACTTTCTATTTTTTAGTTTCAACCCCTAAATTAAATTTTTCTTATGGAACGACAAGTCGGCTTTAAAATAATTGATCGTGTTTTTTTATCCTCTTTACAATGATATAGCACATGTACTATCTATTTTTAAAAACAACAAAGAAAATTTAAAAAAATGTATTTTATTAAAGACTCTAACAATAAGCAGGCGTGAAACATAAAACACAATCGAATTTAATGTCACTTAAAAATGATTCGTTCCAGAATATTTTTGTGTCAAACATGGCTTTATTTACTAATACTGAAAAGTTTGATATGTTGAGTTGTTACATCTTGTCTCATAAAAACAGTATAGAAGCTGAACGGATGTACTTGAGGCTGTATCCTGAAAGAAGGCAGCCCAGTGCTCGTACGTACAGAAATTTGGTAATTAATTTAAAAGAATATGGTTCATTTTCAAAACCTACTAGAAATCCGAAATTACGGAATGAAGATGCAGAACTAAATGTATTACAATCAGTTATTGAAAATCCTTCAACATCTGTTAGAGAAATTGAACATAACACTGGTATTTCGAAAACTACCTCACAAAGAATTTTAAAACGTCACAGGTATCATCCGTATAAGTATACCATTTTGCAGGGACTTAGAGATGGAGATCAGGGGAGAAGATTACAATTTTGCCAATGGTATGTTAATCAATGTGAGAATAACGATAATTTTCCAGCTACGATTTTGTGGTCTGACGAAAGCAGATTTACAAATAATGGCCTTTTCAATCGACACAATGTTCACTTTTGGGACCGTGAAAATCCTCACGTTGTTAAGGAAAGTCGGCATCAAGTGAGATTTGGTTTTAACGTCTGGTGTGGCATTTTAGGTGCTAAACTTATTGGGCCCATATTTTTAACGAAACATTAAATAGTGAAAGGTATTTGAATTTACTACAAACTGATTTAGAAAATAAACTTGATGATTTACCACTGATTGAGAATATTAATATCTGCTTCCAACAAGATGGCGCCCCACTCCACAATTCAAACATCATCAGCGAATATCTTAATAATCGGTCCAAATTCATGGCTTGGTAATCGAGGGCCGATTTTATGGCCACCCAGATCTCCAGACTTAACGCCCTTGGACTTTTTCCTTTGGGGCTACGTGAAAAATCGAGTGTACGTGCAAGCATTTGAGAATGCCGAAGATCTTCGTGAAGCTGTTCTTGCAGCATTTGGTAGCATTAAACGCCAAAACTACGCAGAGCAATTACGTCGACACTACGCAGGGCACAATTATGTTTAGAACGGAATGGTCAATTGTTTGAACATCTTTTATAGTTGGATAATTATCTCCAATACTATTACCTGCTTAACTCTTGTTGTTATCTATTATTTGTCGTTTTCTATGTTTCACGGCCTACTTATTGTTAGAGTCTTTAATAAAATACATTTTTTAAATTTTCTTTGTTGTTTTTAAAATAGATAGTACATGTGCTATATCATTGTAAAGAGGATAAAAACACGATCAATTATTTCAAAGCCAACTTGTCGTTCCATAAGAAAAATTTAATTTAGGGGTTGAAACTAAAAATAGAAAGTGCAAAAAAATCCAAATTGATATTTAAATTCTGCATAAAAATATCTTAAGAAAGTGCAAATAAAATTTATATGTCTAATATAACAAAGATATTACAAGAAAAGAAATTTGACATTTTTCTTTTTCTTGCCATAAGTCTTAAAATACATGGAAATTTGGAAATTGGAGAGTGTCCTATAATTTCACTAATCCTTAGAAGTAATTCATCTAATTTAACCAAATCTGTATCTTTTATAATAAGCGAGATCCCCATGCTGGAAATGTTATCTGGGACACGTTGTATAGACATCACGGTAGCACTAAACCAATTTTTTCGTAGCTGGTCATAATTATATTCTTGTGGTAAAGGAAACTGCTTGCATTATGCTAAAGTATATTAATCGATTACTGGGCATAAAGTGTGCTTAAGAGACATTGCACAACGATTTTGAGTTTGGCCTGCAACTTGTTTAAGGCTGCTCCTAGTATCATCAAATTTAATGATGATAAAAGCAAAATTTCACAAGAATTGTATAAAGTGGGTTCAATGTAACACATGCCACAGCTATTTTCGAGGTTTGGGCCCCCGAAGCCAAACTAATTTAACTATATAATTTTATTCAAAAGGTTATTTATAATACATAGTAATTGTTAAAAAAACAAATAATTTTTTTTTTATAAATATATGGCCAGCATTAGCTTTTAGTTCTCTTCCTAGAAGCCGACCACCCCTTATTTATACTTATATACTACAAGTAGGCCCGTACCTTCGCGAAAACGGTCAGCAAACCAAATACGGGGTAACTCGTAGTCAGCTTCTACAGTAAAATTGTCTACTACGAATTATTTCGTAGTTGGCAGTCAACATGTTAAGAATGTAACATGTAATTCTAGGTATAAATAATTATTTTAGGTTGCTGGATTTTCAAATGTACTAAGCTGTATTATACTTTTATCCAAATTCGCACACGTGCATATAAGATCAAATGTACAGGGTGACTGATTTAACTGGAGAAATAGTTATTCTGCGAAACCGCCAAGAAAAATAAATTATTTAAAACAGTGTTACATTTTTACTTACTTTACTAGAAGGGAAGGTAGAAATACAAAAATTATTTGCACGACGCTTCAAAAATTGTCCTTTTGCATCATACATTTTTTATTATATTGCTGTAAAGATCTAATTTTGAATATTTTTTCTATATAACATTTTTTTAGGTTTTCATTATTTATAAAGTTATGAACTTAATTATGTATATAAAGTATTAATTAATCACTACATTCTATTTACAATAAAAAATATGGACCTATTAAGTGGCGTTCAGCACACACCATACATTCTTACCAAAGTAACCCTTACTTTAAGCTTCTCTAGTATTGTGTGGATTTTCGTTGGTCCAAATTATTATTTTCGAATAAAGTCTAGCAGGCTGGAGAAAATGCAATATTTGTTTTGATATGACAGACAGGGTCGCTGTTAAAGATGGAACCAAAGCTCCAATGCTTAAACGGTTCAACATACAAAATTCAAAATTTCCGAATTGAAACTAAATGTATTTGCGCATATTTTTGCACAAAAAAGTTTAAGCATAGCCGCCATCTTGATTTTTTTCTTAATAGCAACAGGTCATGTGATATACAATTTGAAAGGGTTTAACACCCTGACTACAAATATGTATCACACATGGAGACTAAAGACATTACATTACAAACGTTTTCTAATAGGAAGCGTCTTTGCAATATAACAATTTAATGTAAACCCTATGTTACATGTATTGTACCAGGTGAGCAAGAACGGCTGTGGGCCATATCTTCAGATCGGATTATAGTACAGCTTTGGGAAAAAAATGTATAACAAAAATGGCCTTGAAAGACACCTGGAATTTATTTATAGAACTGTAGGTTCACCGCTAGAGGGCGTAATTGAATACCAAAATTATAAAAAGCCAAATTTTACAAAATTTGCCTAATTAAAGGGCATTATAAATATGATAATCAGGTTCTACGGGAAATTCTGCGTACTTTTTATTAAACAAGTTTTAGTCTATCTTTTTAAATAAGAGGTGGGGGAGAATGGGGACCTAGTAATGAAAAAACGCTTGTAAGACCGGTTCTGCTTAATCGATCTTCGCAAACTTACTCTTGTTGAAAAGAGCTCTTTTCCACCAATGTAAGTGTTATATACTCAACGCAACTTAATAAGTTACGTACAGATTAGAAGGCGGTACTTATTTTTTTAGGAATCTAGTTCTCTTTGGAAAATATTAAATGGAAGCATGCAGTTTTAACAATGGATTATGAAAGTAGAGCAAAATAGCAGCAAAATGGCGAAAACCGCATGTCGATACCTTGTTTCTGAGGTATCTTAAGAAACGTGTAAACGATGAACATTTTTTGTTAAACTTCAATTAGGTTGGTAAAATTTCGCAACATAAAAATTGAAGTATCAGTAAAACTTGCTATTCGATAAATTTTATCAAACAATATATACGAGGGCTGTCCAGAAAGTAACTGACGTTTTGCGCTTGCGCGGCAGTGAGCCAGGCTAGCGCCGCCATCTTGGCGTCAGAGTGTTCCTACACTCAGTACGTAACCAGCCGTGGTAGCCTGCACATCGTCCTATTGTACTTTGTTTACAGTAAAGTGTTGAAATGAGCGCTGCAATTGAAAATCCCGCCAGTTGTGAAGTGAGGGCTGTGATAAGGTTTTTGCTGGCGAAAAATCACAAACCAATTGAAAACTAAGACGCGCAATACAAAATAAGCGTCGGGGAAAACTCAGCAACAGAGTTTTGTTTTTCCACGACAATGCTCGCCCACACACGGCCAATCGAACCCAAGAGCTCTTGGATGGCTTTGGATGGGAAGTTTTCAATCATCCGCCGTACAGCCCGGATTTGGCGCCAAGCGACTAACCACCTGTTCCCAGCGATGAAGACGTGACTCGCTAGGCAACGCTTTGACACTGACGTTGAATTGCATGCCGGTGTAAACCAGTGGTTGAACTCGCAGGCAGCAGATTTGTACAGTGATGGTATTGAAAAGCTTGTACCACGTTATGATAAATATCTTAATTTAAATGGCGATTGTGTAGAAAAATAGCCTAAGAGTTTACCTTCAAAATGTATATAATAAAAATTGTTTCTTTCACATTGTTAATGTGTTATTTAAAAACGTCTGTTACTTTCTGGACAGCCATCGTAATAGTAAACAAATTTTGAAAATATGTGTATCACATATGAAAATTGCTCAAGAATAACCATATTAGGTATATTTAACACTTACAGTTACACAGTAGTTAATATATTAAATAAATTACCAGTTGAAATCAAGTAGGCTATGATAACACTAGCACCGCCGGCTATTGTAAATACCTAAAACTGCCGTGGTCGGTCATTTTGACCTCTGGACAAGAAAGGTAATTTTGAGATGTATTTTTTTATTGATTTATTAATTGAGAAAAAAACATAAAATCACATTTTAGGTAAATATTCATTTTAATTAAATAAAAATCAAATTGATTCTAATACATTAGAATTCGGTACAGTTTTACATGCTGTATTATGCTCTACAGTTCAAACAAATAACGGTCTTTGTTACACTTCCACATTTTCCACAAACATATTTGTTACACATTGAAAAAACGTCAGCAGTTTTATTTTTGTCACATTTTTTAATTTGGCACTGATGACGTTTTTTAGGTTTCGTTGTATCAGAATCTTGTTTGGAATTGAAATACTCTTTTCTTAGTTCGTCAGCTAGAGTGAAAATAAAGTCTGTTCTTTTTATTTTAATGCCTTTGTAAGCTATCCAGGCGTTGATTGTGGCAAGATGTAAAACATTGTAAAACACATGAACCGGCCACCTACGTGAACCAGCTTATTTTCTAGCCATTTGGTCCAACACATCTACCCCAAACCTTGTTTCAAAGTTTCAAAACAAACGTATCACTAACTAGACGTTCTTTTCGTGTTGATCGAATATCAAATTTTAAAAATCTCATGATTTCACGAAATCGATTCCGTGAAAAAATTGCGGTTACCAAATAACAGAAATTAAATTGTCAAGCTGTAATGTTCTTGCTCCGTAAGCACCACGAGCTAGCAATATTGCAAGAAAAGCGTCAAGTTCTTGAAGAGAGAATGACCAGTTTGTATCATCTCCTAGTTGTCGTTTAGCTTCAATTTCAGTACGTTTCTGAATGTGTTTTAACGTTGTGTTATCTATAAACAATCGAAATGCACTTGGCACAGAGTTAGCAAACACATTTCTTTTTGCCTAAGGAGTTGGTCCAGGAGCATTTCGCATACGGCCAACATAAGGTCCACTTGATTCCGCAACTTCCCATATATATCATTTTGGATTCATCAATATTCACCACTCATAAAATAACAGGTCATGTTTGTTTGTATCATAAATAACTAGTACCAGAATTGTATTATTGGTATCAAATAATAAAAATATTAAATAGTGAGAGGCCAGGCGAAAAACTTTCGCAAAAGCATCACACGAGCTAAAAGCTTGTTAACAACGAAATATTTTTATTTTAGATTGCACCCACATCACATAGTCGTACACCAAGGTTTAAATGCTGGAGATTTCAATCACAGACTGGATTATTATAACTGGCTATTAAATATGGTAGGAGAAAATCCTGAAATACTTCACCTATTATGTGGTCAGATGAAGCACATGTCGGAGTGATGATAGTGTAAATCACCATAACATGCACTGTTGGTCAGAAACAAATCCCCACTGGATGCGAGAGGTCCAACATCAGGGTCGTTGGTCTGTAAACATGTGGTGCGGCATTCTAGGTAGACAAATAATTGGACCATATTTTTTTAATGAATGTCTAATGGGGAAAGATTTTTAGATTTTTTAACAAACGAATTGTCACTTGTTTTAGAACACGTACGACTGGTAATTCGTCGTGATATGTTTTCTAACATGATGGGTGCCCGGCACATTACTCTAGGGATGTTCGGAATTTTTTAAATCAAACATATCCTGACAGATTCATAGGACGTGGAAGTTTATTTCATTGGCAAGCCATATCCCCAGACCTGACTGTTTAGAACTTGTTTTCGTCAACAGACCCACAACAAAGGCTGACATGATCGCAAGGATACGAAATTCAATATAAAGCATTTCAGAGGCAGAAATTGAAACTTCCGTCTTATCCACCCGCCAGAGCCTGGAATGTTGGCTTAAAATGATGGACGACAGTTTGAACATCTAGGGCGACATTAATCACATTCTTAGAATTGTTTGTTGTAATTTTTTTTAAATTGTTGATGGTTAGATTTGGTTAAATTGTTTTCAGATTTATTTGCTAATATTTTTTGTTTTATAAAAAATATCGAATAGCAAGTTTTACTGATACTTCAACTTTTATGTAGCGAAATTTACCTATACGTACCCTTTTTTGTTTATTTTTGGTGTCCCGGTCAACTGAAAATAATAAGAGACATTTTTCTTTACGTTTACAATAAAATTATTTTTAATTGTAGGTACGCCAAACGAAAAGTTAACAAAGATTACCTTTTAGATAACGCCCTCTAGTGGGGACGGTAACATTAGTATAACAACATTTTTAACTATTGCAGATAGACCAATGTAAAGCCTTTCTAACAAGACTAAAAATGTTGATTTCCGTTAAGGTTAACCAGCCTAATTGAAGTTTGATAAAAAAATGTTCACCGTTTACACGTTTCTTGAGATATCTCGGGATAGAAAAAAGGTATCTACATGCGGTTTTCGCCATTTTGTTACTAATTTGGTCTACTTTCATAATCCATTATTAAAACTGCATGCTTCCATTTAATATTTTCCAAAGAGAACTAGATTTCTAAAAAAAAAATACCGCCCTCTAATTTCCACGTACTTATTAAGTTGTGTTGAGTATATAACACTTACACATTGGTGGAAAAGAGCTCTTTTCAACAAGAGTAAGTTTGCGAAGATCGATTAAGCAGAACCGGACTTACTGCCGTTTTTTCATAACTAGGTTCCCACTCTCCCCCACCTACTATTTGAAAAGATAGACTAAAACTTGCTTAATAAAAAGTACGCAGAATTTTCCGTAGAACTTGATTACCGTATTTATAATGTCCTTTAATTAGGCAAATTTTGTGAAATTTGGCTTTTTAAAATTTTTGTATTCAATTACGCCCTCTAGTGGTGGACCTACAATTCTATAAATAAATTCCAGGTGTTTCTCGAGGCCACTTTTGTTATACAATTTTTTTCCCCAAAGCTGTATTATAACCCGATCTGAAGATATCGCCGACGGCCGTTCTTATTTGCTCACCCGGTATATTTATCAAAAAATAATTTATAAACAAAATTAATTTATAATTAAAATAAACCTAACATCTACCTAACTATTGAACGAAAATAATGTATCACACATCAGGTCTAGACACAACAGAAAGTACATTACAAACGTTTTTCTAATAATGTTTATTAATTGTTCATTAAACAGTTACTAGTTGTTATGTTTATTTTAATTGTAAATTTATTTTGTTCATAAATTATTTTTTGTTAAATGTAAAAGTGACATAGGGTTTACATTAAGTTGTTACATTCCTTCAACAAAATAGTTTAAATTTATATAAGCATATGTAATTCTGACACAAAGTTATTATATTGACCTCTTGTGTCACATTCACAGCCTTCTACGCTTCCTATTAGAAAAACAATTGTAATGTCTTTTCTGTTGTATTTAGACTCCATGTGTGATTTATTTTTGTAATCAGGGTGTTAAACCCTTTCAAATGGTATATCACATGACCTAGTTGCTATTTAAAAAAAATCAAGATTTAATTACAAAAATTTTGTTGTGCAAAAATATGCGCAAATAATATTAGTTTCAATTCGGAAATTTTGGGTTTTGTTGTTGAACCGTTTAAGCACTAGCACTTTGGTTCCTTCTTTAACAGTGACCCTCTATAAATAAAGTGTCAAAACTTTGAGCTTATGACATTCTTTTTGTGTTGTGATCGTCCAGTGTGGTAGTTATTGAAAAATAGTAAAAGCAAAATGTGTTCCACGAGGAAAAAGTGCATATGCTGTTAATTTATGGAGAAATCTGGAAAAATGCAATACAGATAAGATTATATGCATTGAGATATCCTGAAAGGATCTTCCCAATCACCAAATATTTTCCAAATTGAAAAATAAAATCATTTTTAGTTTACAGAGTGAAAAAAAACTGTAACGACTGATGAAAATGTGGCAATTATATAAAACTATTTTTAAAACCATCCTGAAGCATAGATTCAATTCAGAACTTTAAAAATTATGTTTATGACTATAAAATACATAATGTCCTGGAGATTTTGAACGAGGACAAAATTTTATTACTTAGTTCTTAGTTGCATTAAATGATGATCCTAATTTGTATAACCAAATTTTGTGCACAGACGAAGTCATTTTATTAGCCATGGTATTCCAAACTGTAAAAATACTCATCATTGGTCAGATGAAAAAACCCACGTAATACTAGTCACTTTGGTGTCAATCTATTAGACGGAATGCCAGAGCAAAAAAAGTCTCTGAATGTACTAAGCCTAGTTTTTTTTATAGTTTATTACAGTGGTTGTGTACTGGGTGTCCCACGTAAGATCCTCTATCCCCTTATCTCGAAAGATATTCTGTTTAGGAAAAAAAGTTAAATACAGAGTGTTATTGTTTTTAAGGGAACTTTTATATTATATTCCTTTCACGTATACAGGGTGCTCAGTTTTTCATGGTCAGGAATAAACTATTAAAAATTAAATGGGACACCCTATATATTATTTTGGATATGGATTCCTCATAAAAAATAAGGGTGACTTTCAATAAGATATTATATAGCTATCTCTCGTCGTTTAGGATTTAATAGCCGTTTTATTTATTTTTTTGCTAAAAACGTATTTATTTAAGGTTTTAGGAAAAAATATAAGTATATCATATTTGGTGAATCTGCAATTTTTATATTACAGACAATACCACAATATATAATTTTAGTTGTTTACTTTGGCTACAAATTATACAGGGTGATGTCAGAAATTGACCCTATCGGGATATATAAAATCACCCATAAGTCGATAATTTTAAATGGAACACCCTGTATATCATTGCCGATTTCGATTGTTCACAAAACATTAAGGTAACTTTGTATAAAATATTCGCTATTAAACATTTTTTATGCAATAAAAAATACTTTTCGTTTAAATTTAATGAGGAAATACGTTACAAATATTTTTTAACGGGCTGACTAGTAGATTTTCAACAATATTCTGTAGTTTATAATTTTAACTAACATGGCTGTATTTTCTGAGAAAATCATTTGCTACAAATCGTAAAATTAAACCAAATATTGCATGTAATCAAAACCAAGTAACGCTGCAAAATCAAAATTGCCATGGAAAACGAATAAGGTGCTTTGGAAACCAACGTAAACAAGAATTATTGTCAAATAATAATTTTGGTTTGTTGTGCGTTAAGTTTATCTTTAGCTTATAATGTTTTATAGTGCCGAAGAAAGGTTAAATTTATATTAGTGTTAGCTCCAAAATAACAAAAGCATTGCACTAACTATTAGAGCATATCGTCAAAAGTATCCAGAAAAAAGAATACCGGAAAGATCCATATTTGGGCGAATTGAACGAGATCCCGAACAGCATGGTGTTTTAAAATATGCAAAAAGAAATAAACCTAAAAATATCTGGGATGATGAAACGCAATTAAATATGTTTTTATTTCGAAGAATTTACAGAAAATTCCATCAGAGGTGCAGAAAAAGACTTAAATATTGCTAGAACTAATATCCATAGGACGCTGGAAATAAATAATTACAGGGCGTTGAAGTTCGCTAAATTACAACACTTAGAACCTAACGATCATATTCTACGCTTGGAGTATTCTAACTTAATGATGGATCGTCATTTTCGTGACCCTAATTTTTTTAACAAAATTTGGTGGACGGATGAAGCGATATTTACTACCTCAGGGATATTTAATAGAAAGAATACTCACTATTGGTCTCAAGAAAACAAAAACAACATTAAAACTATTCAACATCAAGGTCACCGTAGTGTTCATTGCTGGTGTGCGATTTACAGGAATCAAATAATAGGTTCTCTATTTCTGGATAACCATTTAAATGGTGCGTGATACCTGGACTAACAATATCAGACCGTTACTAGAGGTCAATGGTAACATAAATAATATTATTTACCAAAAGGATGGAGCACCTTGCCATAACACCATTCAAGTAAGAAATTATTTAAATGAAAACTATGCAGAGGTGGTTGGGCGAAATATGTTGATGATCTCAGGAATCGAATAAGGGAAGAAACTCAAAATACCAATGAAAGTGCTGCAGTAACAGACGCCCTAAGAAAACTAGAAGTTATGTACAAAACTTATATTGCATAGAATGGAGGCCATGTAACACATTTACTTTAATTTTCCGTTTTGTATTAGGTATAGTTTATTGGTTCTTTTGTTATATGTATTTGTTTTGTTTGTTTTTACATATTAATCAATTTGTAATTAAATGTTCACTATTAACTTAACTTCTTGCTACTTACTTAATAGTTCACAAAACTTATCGTATTGTTAAATGTTAAAACATTTCTTTATTTGTTAAAATATCGTAAGTCGTTGAAATAAAAGACTAAATATTATTGTTATATCGAACATAGGTATTTTATTTTACCGATCATTTGGGAAAATGATTTTCCCAGAAAATACAGGACATGTTAGTTAAAATTATGAACTACAGTATATTGTTGAAAATCTACTACAGTTAGCCCGTTAAAAAATATTTGCAACGTATTTCCTCATTAAATTTTTTATTGCATAAAAAATGTTTAATAGCGAATATTTTCTAAATGGTTAGAGATGGGTATAGGCTATTTTATACAAAGTTGCCTTAATTTTTTGTTAACAATCGAAATCGGCAATTATATACAGGGTGTTTCATTTAAAATTATCGACTTATAGGTGATTTTGTATATCCCGATAGGATCAATTTCTGATATCACCCTGTATAATTTGTAGCCAAAGTAAACAACTAGAATTATGTATTGTGTATTGTCTGTAATATAAAAATGGCAGATTCACCAAATATGATATACTTATATTTTTTCCTACTACCTTAAATAAATACGTTTTTAGCAAAAAAATAAATAAAACGGCTATTAAATCCTAACCAACGAGAGATAGCTATATAATATCTATTGAAAGTCACCCTTATTTTTTATGAGGAATCCATATCCAAAGTAATATACAGAGTGTCCCATTTAATTTTTAAGAGTTGATTCCTGACCATGAAAAACTGAGCACCCTGTATACGTGAAAGGTATATAATATAAAAGTTCCATTAAAAACAATAACACTTTGTATTTAACTTTTTTTCCTAAACAGAATATCTTTCGAGATAAGGGGATAGAGGATCTTATGTGGTACACCCTGTACATAAACATACTGCGGTCACTCAAGGGAAACTGAGAACAGGTGTCTCAGGTATGTTGTCTGTTGTTATATAAGTCAGCTGAATAATAATAATAATAGTATAATAATAATAATATTTATTTAACCACATCAAAATATTGCAATTTTTTATGGAATGTCAAAATCCTTAAATACAAAAGCATTGTATAAACATACAAAAAAACCTAAATATATCATGTTACAATTAGTATTAACCAACAACATGTCATTAAAAATCATTTAAAGAATAAATTTATCTTGAAAGTAAGCTTCTACTGTATAGTAACACTTATGAGTAAGTTATGTCTTAATTTGACTTTTAAAAGATTTATAAGACAGTAGTTTGACTGAATTTGGCAAAATATTATAATACTTTAACTGTAAAGAATTTTTTTGAGATTTTGATAAATTAAATTTCGAAATATACAAATTTTTTCTGTTTCGGGTTCCATAGGTATGTATATCAGAATGTGTCAATGAATAATGATTGTAGTGGCATAATACCTAAGTTGATAAAGGCATTGAAACAGTGTTCTGTAATCTGAAAACTCGGATAGCTTCAGGTGAATTCCCCCACTGCACAACTGCGTAAACAATTTATCGATGTGGCTAGACCAGGAAAGACGGCAGTCGATATAAACACCTAATATTTTTACACTATTTTGTTACTCATTGCTTTGACTGAGACTTTTAAGAATTAGTAGTGATTGGGTTTTTTCTTTGTTTACCTTTAATGTGTTTGCTGTAAACCAGCATTCGGCTTTACCAAGGTGAATTACACAATCCTACTCCAAATTGTTGACATTATAATTGGTGTTTATGAGAGTCGTATAGTCAGCGAATTGAATACGTTTACTAGGGCTAAGAAACCAATTTAAATCATTTACGTAAATGATGAAAAGGAGCGGACCCAAAATGGAACCTTGAGGTACCCCATTTGAAATGTTTTTTATTACAGAAAACTAGTTGTTTTCTATTCTCAACGTAAGATCGCAGCAGTTTTAAGCAATTGCCTCTAATACCATAGTAATGTAGTTTACTTAGAAGAATGTTATGTGATACGCAGTCAAAGACGTTAGACCGATCATATAAAGACAGCTTGATATGTTTTTTTTCTTCTAGACCCTGTACAATTTCATTAATAATGGAAAGTACAGCTTTAGATGTACTGAGACCCCTTCGAAAACCGAATTGCTTTTGAGTTAGAAGATCGTTTACTTCAAAGTACTGCTTTAAACTACTCTTGATAACAGTTTCAATAATTTTTGATAATACTGGTATGATCGAAATAGGACGGTAGTTTTCAACGTTATCCTTTTTTGTATAAAGGTAAAACCTTGCTAATTTTTAAAACATCGGGAAAGACACCTTCTGGAAAACGCCTGTTTATCAATATTGGTAAAGGTGTAAGCCGCTTTCGCTCACAGTAATTAAAATTGTTTCTTTTAATTTTCCTCCAACTAGCTCAATCGTGACTATTTTAACAAGACGGGGGTGGTTCGTAAATACGGAGTATTGAGGCTTAACGCTATTCACTTTGAATAACTAGAGTAAAATGGTTTAAACGTATATTGTCCTATATCCGATGCAAAACTATATAACTAAAATATATCTCAACCTAGCCTAAACGATTAAAATATATACTGGGACTCCGTCGGTTTGGCTTCCTAGACGGCTAAGTCCCTGCACTCCGTCCTGGTACGTTTCTGTGGACATATAAGTTAAGGTTATAGACCCTTTAAAATTATTTAGGAAAATTCTATTACGGTCCTGACTAACGGAAGCTGGAAATAGGGCGCCAGTAGGACACGTTATCATTCGTACCTAAAGTATTAAGGCAACGACCGGCGTGTGCTCACATGTAGGTCAGGGAAGAAAATCGATATTACTAGCGTCACCGCGCAGGTCGTATTCATATGACATGACTTCGGGGTTCAGTAGCAAGGTGAACGTTGCTTTGAATGTATTACTCCACTGGATTTATTGTACGCGTTTTGACTACCAGTTAGTCTTGCGGGATTATTTTATTTACCCCTATTAGTTATGAATACTCTCACTAATTAGAATTAATTACTTAATAGCGTATTTATTTTTTTCGGTTAAAAGATACTTTTATTTCTAGGATACGAAAGAGTTTTATGTTAAAGTGAATGCACGGCGTTTCTTCATTTAAAGACGTCTTAATGTTACTGAGTTCAAGGCAGGAAGATTACGAAGGTATTTTCCGTATTCGTTTAATTATTAATATAGTTTGGATTTAATATCAATTGAGAGTTTCGTTCAATTTAACCAAACGTACACGCGTTGTTTTTATTTCCTATATTGAATATTTTACTCGTCTACCTGTTAATCCAAAAGTTTATCTATTCGCACACCAATTAGTTTTAATAATTGCGGAAAGTAAAAGTAAAGTGTTTTGTAATTTGAACACGTTTTATATGTACTAACTTGAGGATTTACTTATACGCGATCTAACCGGGTAAATTCGTAAGTTTAAACAATTACGCAAATTGTTTCAACTGAACTAACGGTTTATTAGGTATTTATTGATTTTCGTTCTTAGTAAAAGCTAAGTTTAATCGTTTTACACAAACTCTCGTCTGTCGGGGACGTTGTCACAGCGGCGGATGCGATTAACAAGCGCTTCTGGGGCATGTCGCGGGAGCCGCTTCTCAGGTAAACGATCGCGTCTGTGAGTATCTCTAGGTGTCTCTTTCTGGTCAGGTGTGCTAGATGTGGTTAGAGTAATGTTGTGTGCTGAGTGTGTAAATGAGAAGACAGTCCAAAGTCTGGGACTCCCCGAGTGGTGCTATTGGACTGCTTTCTCCGGGATGTGATAGAAATAGAGCGAGGACCCTTCTTGTCACAGGAGTAAGCAAAAGATGAATCCAGGGCGTTAAGCCCGTCTCCACCGTTCGACTAGGTGTAGGTATGTGTGAAAGGTGACTCCAGGCTCTACAGCCTGTCGTAGCAACTTTAAATATAGGTGTATGTGTATGGAAGAGGACGTCAGGCTTTACAGCCTGTCGAAACCACTTCGAATGTGTGTACTGGAAATGTAAGATAGCTTTCGGTCTTTACAGCCCGTTGTCTGTCTAGGTGCTTGGTATAATGTGTTTGTACTTAACTCACGTACTCTCAATCTCGGAACACGACGGCTTAGTAGCGTGACGGTTTCAGGATAATCGTAAGCGGTGATCGGCAGTCGGCGTACACGACGGTTCAGGCTAAGCGCGCGCGAACTAGATCGGGATCTCCCTTTTTGGTATCGCGTGGCGGTTTTTAAAGAGAATGCGCGAGGGCGGATACAGCTTCTGTTTGACGTGGATTCCGTTCGCGATTGACTGAGGGTTCTCTGACGCAAAAACATTGGATGTTTTTTTGAAATCTACGTCGGAGGGGATTAAAATAATTATTTGTGGTGTAATATCGCGCAATCTTTTGCAATTTTACAAATGGAAAGCCAATAAATTTAGATTATCCTTGTAACATTTTACTATTCATACCATAATAATCCAAACATTGAGAATTGCTCAGAGAATTTATAACATTAACATTATCCGTTTCAGTAAATGGATCTATTTCGAAAGCGATATCCGGAGACTAAGACGATTTACGAGGTGTGGCAGAAAAGTAAAAGAGACTAATTTTTTATTTACCAAAATTTTTATTTTTTGCAAACATCAATGTTATCGCCTTCAAAGTAGTTTCCTTGGGCAGTTACACACCGATGGAGACGTTGGTAGCAGCGCTGGAAGTCTTCAACCGGTATGGTTTTCCGTTACACTCTTTTGGATGTTTTCTAAACACCCGAAATGACGTCCTTTGAGGACATTTTTCAATTTCGGAAAATGGAAAAAGTCACAGGGACTGAGGTCAGGTGAATAAGGGGGTTGGGGAACCACAGGAATGCCTTTTGAGGGCAAAGTTTCTGTTATGGAGAGGGCAATGTGACAAGGGGCGTTGTCATGACGTTTCGCATGTGCAAATGTTAGTCAAAATTTGATGAACGGTAAATCTGTTCAAATTTAATTGTTTACCTCAACATTCTTAATGTTAAAGAACGGTCTGATCTCACCAGAGTGTTCACATATTCGATGTTTTCGTCGGCTTTCGAAGTTGAAGGTCTCCCTGAACGGTGTTCATCTTCAACGCGTTCTCTGCCTTCCAAAAATGATTTGTGCCAGCGAAAAACTTGAGCTCGGGATAAAGAATGTTCCCCGTAGGCCTGTTTTAGCTTTTTAAACGTCACACTTGCCGATTCTCCAAGCTTGACACAACATTTAACGGCACAACGTTTCTCCAAATTCCGCTGTTCCATGTTGCGTGACGCACAACCAAAACACAACTTCACTAATAGCAGTCACAAAAATCACGTATTTAACGGGAGTTAAAACTCGCACTGAACTATGGGAGTGTACTGATTGATACACGTGCTCTAGCAAGTACAACAGCGCAGCGTTGCCACATCGCTTGCAGTGTTGCCAGTCTCATTACGTTTCTGCCACACCTCGTAAGTAAGTCTATAGCGTCAAATTTGCTGGGTGTAGTGTACGGGTTGATTGTGATGAAAATGAAATAAAATAATTATAGAAACTGTGTGGACAAATGAATGCTATGCTCAGCGTTCGCAAAATTGTCTAGAGGTGTATTACGTTCATTGTTTACCAACATCCAACTGATTATTACCTGATTTTTGAATGAGGTTACTATAAAACGATTTTTTGGTAATTTTAAGTTTCTATAACAAGCGACGGACAGTGCTAATAGTTGTTTATTCCTATTACAAGTATACATACTCTTTACCAGCAATAGCATTTCACGTATATCAGCTAATTTGTTAAACCAGGAATATGGGAACGGAGCTGGTCAGTCGGCCGCAATGTATGTACAAAAAAATAAATTCTGTGCAATTTGTTTAACACACTTCAAAACTTTTGTGAGGGTATTAAATGTTACATCAAACATAAACAAAATGGTCAGTCATCGAATTTGTGGGACAACGCCTGTCAGTCAGCAAAAATAGAAATAAAAGGTGACGGATTGCTTGTTTCATTTTTAATTATTTAACGAGTTGGATTGAATAGGCAATTTATTAATTATAATTTAATAATATCGAAAATTTATTATATATGTACGGAATATACATTATTTTTTACATAAAATATAAAGCATTGACCTTTGCCAACAATATTATTTGCATACCTGAATTTTCCTGTGGAGGTTGAAGGACGACATCGTTGACCAATTGTGGCCTTTGAACCAATCAAATTAATATTTGTTCTCGATTATTTTCCACCCGTGATCGATTGGAGACAGCTCTGTCGTGACTTTTCGACGGGCATTGCGCCAAATATTTGCAATGTAGTTCGCTCTTAAAAATTGTTGCATCAATTCTGATTCACATGGTGGCATACTCGATCCATCATTTTTTACTTTTATTTTGAGAGAATCATTGACGGTACTTGAACATTTATACGTTTCTGAAAACAAAACGAATCGTGCCTCGTTCACTAATTTTAATTTTTTCATGCCATATAAGTGGCAAACAAATTGATGTATTTTTATTAATACGACACTCCTGTTGCTGTCGGTTATGTACCCGAGATCGGCGAAGGCTTTTTGAAAATCTGCGCTTGGTGAATCAATTGCAGAGGCCTTTTTGTACGTTTTTTTTTTGTAAAATGCCGGGTTGAAATCGTACCCAGTAAAAGTGCGCAGTCCTGACAGAGCATTGCACACGGAATTGCTCAATTCGTTGTATAACTTATTGATATCAATAATTCTTTGGCGGTTTCCCGTTCCAACTTCGATCCATGCATGGAAAATGATTTTTGTATCAGACTCCTCGTGTGATGTGCAAATAAAGTTTTCTTCGATGGTTCTGTTTATTCTGCGGTCGTTTACTTTATACTGATAGCACTTATCAAATCGTGTACTCTCTTTATTGCAGCAAGAAATAAATGCTTTCTTAATTCATCGCCATCATTTTCGACATTTAGCAAACATTTTGTTGCTGCTTCGGATGCAGCTGGGCCAGTACAAATATTGAATAAGAAATTTGGATCGAGACTACGATCAAATGGATTTATATTTTGCTTTATGGCATGTATGAAATTTTGAAGCTGTGTGGTACCCTTTCTTATTCTATTTTTTTCCAGATCAGCAGTAATATCTTGATTCAGCCTTAAGCCAGCTTGTTGTAATACGAGCTATTATTATAGATCTCATGCTGTGACTTTTTCACCAGCGTTGTCGAGCTGGTAGCGAGTTGGTAAAATGCAAAACTCCTGTAAATCTACTTGCTGCATCTGCATTAATCGTCTGCTCAGGAGTAAGATCTATTGGTATTTTCGAAAATTGGTTGTCGGTTCTTTTTATTCCGAAAGAACCTTTTTCAAGTTGTACGTCGAGATAAGTAACGTGCCGGGAACCGTTTCGACAGGAACATTCGCATTCGCCCGCCCCCCCCCCCCCTTCGAGATGCCTCGGTCGGGTTTGCGAGGGATCGAAATAAAAATTCGCCGAGTTCTCGATCGATGGCGAAGGAGTGGGAAGGGATTGGGGCGTCGTGACGTATAGTCGAAACTACCGTCGCACCACCACGATGGAGGTGGCGGTAGGAGTTGTCGAGGTGTGGTCGGAAGATTTCTCGTAGATTTTCTCAAAAACGGGATATCAGAAATTATTTAAACTTTAATCATCGATGGGGACCGTCGAGAACTATATTACCCCGATAACGCTATGGTCGACTGTCGCTTCGTTTCGGGGAAGGGGGGTGAAGGGAGTTTTTCGTCAATTTCGATTGGCTCGGCCGAATGAAAAGTTGTGTTTTTGCGTTCGCCTCGAATTTCGAGTGCGCATCGAAGGTGGACGGCGAAAGTTCGGCAAGAATCACGCGGTGGGTGGGGGAAACGGTCAAAGTGTTCGACGTGTACGAGTGCTTTGGAAACGTGACTGTACGAGACGTACTGTTTCACAGTTTGGGTTTTTATATAATGGAAATACGTTATTATAGAATTAGAATCGAAGGACGTTTAAAGCTCGAAAATTGGATCGGGTTTGGGCGAGTTACGAACTTTTTCAATGCTTTTTAAATGGGAAAAATTTACGTGTCAACAAAAATGGAAGGAAAGGGGGGCTTCCCCGGTCTATTTCGATTCCTTTCGTCGAAACAAACGGGGGAACAAAATTTCGTCAAAATCGGATCGTTAGTTTCAACGCAATTGCTTTTTAAAATTTTAAATAAAAATCACAGGGGGTAGGTAGCCTTCATATATTTTTCGAACAAAACACAATTTTTTCCAAATATTTGTGCGAGGTGTCCAAATCGATGCATTTGGTGCGAAATTGAACAAAATCGGCTCTGATTCTCTCTAACGTGTACAGGCTTCGAGTTATTACGATGTTTCGATTTTTCAAAATTTCAAATGGCCATAACTTTTGTACTTTTAAAGTCAGCGTTGCCATTTCACAACTGAACGATGTGTTCTAACGGGACACTACTTTCGTATCATTTATAGTTTTTGAGTTATAGGGCGAGATATGAAATCGAAAAATTGCAACTTTGGCAATTTTTTTAACCACTTCCCGTTGGAATTTTAACGTGCTTTTTTTTATTTTTCTTTGCAGCAAATTCTTTCTTTTCGAAATAACACTTAGAATATCTTTTTTTTTAATCTTCAAGATTCCACCCCGATTTTTAAGAAATTTTCGAACTATGTATCGATTTACTATAATTTTGACCTCAAAAAGAGGACTCCGTGGTCAAAGGATGAAAAAGTCGAAAATTTCGACTTCGAAGTCGAATTTTTGTTTTTCGGACTAATAGAGTTTGAATTTCGAAAAATCAAGAGATGAAAAATTTTGTGGTTATCAAGACGAGATATTTAACCGAAATAACAAAACCGACGTCTGTCGTCGAGACGCTCGATATATACGGTTTAAACGAACGACGTCTTCGTTTATCCGACGATGTAAATATTCTTACGATTTGCTATTGAATAAACACTCCTCCCATCGAAAGTACGTATCCTGTGTATTTATATAGGGTATACGTATATATGTCGGTAGCGCTAATTAAATAGAAACTATTAAATAAACTCTCAAATTCGGAATATGATCCGATTTTTATCACATTTTCACACTGCCCGAGTTCGACGAAATAAGAAACGTGCCGGGTGCCGTTTCGACGGGAACACTCGCATTCGGCCGCTGCGTCCCCCCTCTCGGTGGCGTTTTCGAGGGATCGAAATAAAAATTCGCCGATGGCCCGACGTGAGGGTCGAGAGTTCGCGACCGACGGCAAAGGAGTGGGGATGGATTAGGGCGTCGTGACGTATAGTCGAAACTACCTTCGCACCACCCCGAGAGGATAGAACGTACACATATGATGGTGGTGGGGTGGTCCATGCGCATCAATTCTGAGGAAAGTCGACTTTTTTTCAAAACTTTGCACCAATGTAGATCGACATCAAATGCTAAAACGGGATTTTCAACCTTTTTGTATCCCCTTCACTTTTCGAGATATAGAGCCATCTTCCTTATCTCGAGCATCCGAACTCTGAAATTTGAGAATCCCTCAAAAAACCCAAGTCGACTTTTTTGGCCCAAAACTCGAACTTGGAATGGAGCTAATGTTCAAACTCAGGTTAGACCTATTCTACTATTAGCCTGAAACACAATACAACTTTAAAACTGATCCTAAATTAAAGCCGAGCTATACAATGAGCGAAAAACGTGATCACTCCAAATCGATCCCAACTACTCTTAAAATCGTTTTTAGATTTTACAAACATTTTGGGTTTTAACTAAATTTGACCCATTTAACCACAAACCCTTTCCAATCGCTTACAATTTATATTTATACCCATAGTTGTTTTGGCTCAAATTCCGTAGAAATTCGTGTGACTTGTTAAATTTGATATAAAAGGGTTTGCCCACCAATTTAGTTGAATATTTATTAATTTATAATGTTTTTATAATTTGCATTCTTTTTATTATATTCTACTATAATTTAGCAAGATGATATTTCATTACATAAACAGTTAAAATTGAAATAAGTTTTTAAATATTATTTTTAATTTGAAATAGTTTCAATATTATTAAATATAAAAAGTTAAATTCACTTTTTGAATCTTTACATTTTTAAGTTGACATTTATGTTAATAATTTTAAAAATCCCAAAATTTAAAATAACCATTTCGACCAATAAAAAACATACTTTTTAGTATTATTATGTACTTATTTTAATTAACAGAATGAGGTAAGCATTATTAAAATTAACTTAAAATGACACTGCAATGTAAAAATGTTTATTCGTTTTTATTACTTATTTAAATTTGTGTATAAACATGCACATTTGTTTCCAGTAAGTTTTTAACTAATTTTTCTTTTTATTATGTTTCAAGTATCTGATTTGATTGTAATTATGTTATTTTTGAAACAAATTTTATTTGTAATAAAGAAAATGTTTCGTATTATATTTAAAGGCTCAATTTCTTAATTTCATTGGAACTACAACATTTACATTTGCGCTACTGTAAACGTTACCACTGATTGATAAATTTCGAAGAGAACCTTACATTTTCAGTACGAATGTTACATTTGTTATTTTTGACACACATAACCTATCTATAAAGTACTTTCACAATTAATAAACATATTTATTTAATCCAAGTACAAAACAATTATAATGATATTATTTTTTATTCTTTTAAATTTACAATTGAAACTACTGTGTATTTGTTTATAGAATATATGAACATACAGTTCAGTTAGTAACATATTAATCCATAAAAGTTGTGAGTATGATTAGTAATCTTTTTTAATTGTTAAAATCAAACATTTAGCTTAATAATGTTACCTTCTCGAATGTGTAAGTTGGTACTTACATAAATATTATTTTGATAACAGTGCATGTTAAAAAGTTGAATACTTCCAAAAATCTAATTTGACAATTTTTAAAGTCAAACATTTAAATGTATAAGTTGCGTTTACATTAATATTATTTTGGTAACATTGCACGTCAAAAAGTTGAATGCTTCCAAAAATATAGTTTGGCAACATTTAAATTTTTGATTGACAATTGGTAAAGTCAAACACTGAGGTTGACAATGTTAGTTATTAATATGTTTAGGTTGGCACTTACATTAATCTCATTTTGGTAACATTGCACGTCAAAAAGTTGAATGCTTCCAAAAATATAGTTTGGCAATATTTAAAATTTTGATTGACAATTGGTAAAGTCACACTGAGGTTAAGAATGTTACTATTAAGATGTTTAAGTTGGCACTTACATTAATATCATTTTGGTAACATTACACGACAAAAAGTTGAATGCTTCCAAAAATATAGTTTGGTAACATTCAAATTGAAGTGGTAAAGTCAGACACTGAGGTTAAGAATGTTACTTATTAAGATATTTAAGTTAGTACTTATATTAATATCATTTTGATAACATTGCACGTCAAAAAGTTGAATGCTTTCAAAAATATAGTTTGCCAACATTTAAAATGGCAATGAGTAAAGTCAGACATTGAGGTTCAAATGTTACTTATTAAAGTGTTTAAGTTGGTAGTGTCGTAAATGTTAGTTTGGTAGCATTAAACGTGAAGAATGTTACTTAATAACATGTATAAGTTGGCACTTACATTATCATTTTGATAACATTGCACGTCAAAAAGTTGAATGCTTCCAAAAATATAGTTGGGCAACATTTAAATTTTTGATTGACACTTGGTAAAGTCAGACACTGAGGTTAGGAATGTTACTTAATAACATGTTCAAGTTTACATTAATATCATTTTGCTAACATTGCAGGTCAAAAAGTTGAATGCTTCCAAAAATATAGTGTGTCAACATTTAAATTTATGATTGACAATTGGTAAAGTCAGACACTGAGGTTAAGAATGTTACTTATTAACATGTTTAAGTTGGCACTTACATTATCATTTTGATAACATTGCACGTCAAAAAGTTGAATGCTTCCAAAAATATAATTTGGCAACATTTAAATTTTTGATTGACAATTGGCAGTCAGGCACTGAGGTTAGGAATGTTACTTAATAACATGTTTAAGTTTACATTAATATCATTTTAGTACCTAGGGGAAGTTAGCCATAACTTTCCATCCATAGATTTTCGTATGCTCATATTCCTAAACTGAAATTCATTTTATTGTTGTAGACAATCTTCCTTTCGCTACTTTTATTCCAATAGATAGATTAAACAGTAAAGCACTTTACAATTAAATAATTGACAGGATACCTTTTTTAGAAACATTTTACTTTCAAAGTTCAGCCATAACTTTTAAATACGCGTTCACAAAATCGAAGATAATTAAAAGTACATCTTTTTTTTTCGTTAATTTTTCCAAAGAGATAGTTTAAGCTACAAGGAATACAATATCAAAAAATCTGTATTGATAATGCGAAATTACTAGATAATTATAAATACATTTAGAATTATTAATAACTGACTCATGTTAAATTAACACTACTTACATTTTAATACATTGGCTGGCAATCAAAATAGAAAGTTTTAACAATAGAAAATCCCTGATCAATAGGGATTAAGATTCATTGAATGCGCCTAATTAGTTTATGCTTTGGATGACCTTCAATGCACTTACAGAGTATATTTCTTTGGAAAATTGGGAGTTCATTGTTCCTGTCAGAATTTGAAATAAAGTTATTATTGCTATTAGTATTGATTGAACTGTGTGTTAGTGCGAACTGTTAACCATTGTTTCCTTCTTTTTTCTTTAAAGTGATTGAAGTCCAACACGACTTCAAACTTCAAAACGCGAGTAACGTTTTGATATCAATATCTACAGTTTCAAAAAACGATTTCTATTTTTTATTTGTATACCAATTTATTAATTATTTTGTAATATTTTTCATTTACGATTTGTTCACGTCTAGTTTTGGTTTGTGTAACAATTTTCTCCACTCGCTTTAGAAATGGCCGATAAAACCAATATATTAGGTAATTATTTTGTTTAATTGTCTTTGATTCCATTGCAAATAAGACGATTGACATTAAAGGATGATATTGTATCTCACTCAGCATTACTTTGTTTAGGAAAAGATGATCCAAAGTCAAAATATTTCATTTTGAGTTATATTAAACGAAATCAAATATGTAAATACATCTCAAAAAAATCTCTAATTTCTAATAGTCCGGTAAATGAGGATGGAGACGTTTCATATAAAAATGAAACAATAAATATTGACGGTATTTTTGATATGAAATCCCAAGATAATTTACATATTAATCATGATAGCAATGAAAATAATTGTGCCGATGTTATCGACGATAGCGAAAGTGATATATGTGTAGTTTAAATAAAATTCTTGATATTTCAAACAAATTTTCAAGTGATGTAAATCACGGCATCCAAAAGCATTTTGATAACTCCACAATTTGTAATATTATTTTACCAGTAAATTCTAGAAATATTTTTCCAAAACTTATAAATAATAGCGATTTACTTGTGTATATTTTGAAGGTTCCACCATATTAAGTAAACAATCATTAAATAACATCATGTCGAATATAGATGGGAAGGTTAAATTTATAAGAGGTACATACCTGTCCTATAGTCTGTAAAAATAAAGATTTTCTATTTCGGCTTAGCGCTTTATTACTCTGAGACAATGGAAATGTAATCCTATTCCAGAAGTTACCAAACGTTTTCAACGAACTCAGTTCGGTACTGAATTCAATATTCCGGTATCTCAAATACTTTTCCAGATATTAAATTTCGAAATGATCAAATTTTATCTTTTGATAAGGGCAGATTTTTTTTATACTTTCGTTACGGCGGTATTCGAAGTTCGTTTTTTAAAAAGATTTTGAGGCAATGTATTATTTTGGGGTCTAAATACGCAAATAGCCACCTATTATAATAGATTAAATATTGAGGAATTGATTACGACTTTCATCACTTTCTACTAATTATCCCATTAGGTATAAGTGCATTCCTATAGAATATTTGAATGTACGTTATGTTCTGCATGTACAATTAATGTCACTATTAGTAAACAATAAAACTGGTTTATGCATATCAATTCCTTTTAATTACCAATTAATGATTTCGTTGTTGCACATTTCAAAATAAATCAATTATATTAAGTAATAAACCTCTGCATCCACACACAAAAAACTTTTGCAATATAGTTAAAATTAAAAATCGTTCAAAACGTTTTACAACTTCTGGAATAGAATTAAAATTCCATTGTGTTTACCTCTCGTGAACGGTCTTAAGTCATTGAGCAGGTAATTTACGCTTTCACTTAAGTCGCGTACGTTTCTATTGAAACCCAAACGTTATAAAGAAACGGCTGTATATTCCCAATGTCTCAGAGTAATAAAGCGCTAAGCCGAAATAGAAAATCTTTATTTTTACAGACTATAGCAAAAGAATTTTTAAAAATAAATAATACTTGCACTTTTAACATTAAATCCGTAAATTATCTTAAAAATAATATAGTAATTTATGGTTACTGTGCACATGAAGATTGCAAAAAATTTAAATTAAAATGCGATTTTGTGGATAACAATTTAAAGATGCTTGCATACAGCACCTCACTTAATTATTGTCACGGAGAGCAGTTAACCAGACACGTGAAAGGTATTGAGCGTAAAATTCTTGGCAAAAGTTACCAAAATCAACCATTCTAAAGGTCCGTCAAGATGATATTAAATCTAGTATCACCAATTTATCTTTGACAAAAATCTTAAAACGTTAAATCGATCGAGGTGTATAAAAAATAAAAAGAATACGAAGCTAGGAATGACAGGCACAAGGATGATTCCTTGACATGTTTATGATGAAAACAGAAAATAAACATTATATTTTCTCGTATCCATTCCTTTTGTGTTTTCATTTTTAGTAAGAACAATTACACTTCCTACATTACGATTCAAATCGGTCTACAAACTACCAGACTTGTATGTTGACGCGACAGGATCCGTCGTAAGAAAACCTTACATTGGTGCAAAAGAATTTTTATATTATTGCGGTGTTATCGAAAGTTCTCATTCAGAATTTTGCCCATTTTGAAATGATTTCTAGTAGGCATAATACATCAAAATAGTCCTGGCTGTTAGAATTTAAATTCTACTGTAAAAGAATTTAAACAGATGGCCTGCTTTTAGAACAGTAACCACAGATTTTAGTCTAGCTCTTATTAATGCAATCAGTGAAGCTTGGAATTGTATGACTCTGCAAAAGTATTGTGACATATTTTTTGAAAAAGTTTTTGACATTAATATAAATTTAAATAACATTATTATTTTAAAACTGTGCTGTGCCCATATAATGAAATTATTAGCAAGAGATGTTAATAAATATTTTCCGAACAAAAACACCGTTTTCTCAAGGAAATCTTAGCATCGCTTTTTAATATGTCCAATTTTAATGACATTCAAAGTACTTTAACAAATGTTTTTATATTAACAAGTCAACAACACGAAAACAAAATTTTTCATTATTCTAAATTATCTTTACTAAAGTTAGGAATAGATAACCCAGTTAATAATAATTTTAGAGAAAATGTGGAAGTCGAAGAAAGTGAAGTCGGAAACGAACGCTCATTTTATTTAAAAAATAAATTTTATTTTTTCACTTTGCAAAAATTTTATTTGAAATTCAAAACAATGAAGATATTCTAGACGATTCATTTATAGAAAACATATGTTACAATAAAGATTTTTGTAAATATTTATTAAACCATTATATACCATATCTTCCCCTGTGGACTGCGCTTTACGGTTTTAAAAGAAGTTCTAACGCTCTTGTGGAGAACTGGTTCAATATTGTAAAAAACAATTTAATGCAAGGGAAACTTCATCAAAAATGTTCACGTTTTATAAGAACAGTTCGAAATTATGTCGTTGCGCAACATAGGGAACATAAATATGAAATACAGAAAAGTCGTTGTGCCAATAAAAAGCGTAAGGCAAAGGAAGAAGTAGAAAAATGGCAATCGAGAAAAAAACGAAAACATACCTATTTCAAAAAACAAATTTTGTCCAAAATGCTTAAAGGTGAAAATATTACTAAACTATCAAGTAAAATAACCTCGGTAACAATTCGTAATAGTGTAAATGATAATGATTTTTATAAAAACAAAAACGAACCTTTGGTAAAAAAATTATGTAGAGATTATGTTATTGCCAAATACAAAAACGAAACATTCGTTTATTCAACCTATGATTGTTTAAATAATCCCAACAACAAACAAGACATGTGGTTGAACAACCTAATTATCGACTTATTTTTGAAAATAATTCAAAATCACACCTATAAGATTTTTTTACAGTACGAGACAAATTTTATAATAAAAAAACAAGGTCATACCTTTAAGAATAAAGAAACCCAAAATTTACTAATTTTACCTATTTTGGAAATGGGATACTTATTTTTGTAGACGTTAATAAACGCGTATTTGAAGTTTTTGATCCACTGGGTAATACTCAACGAAATACAGATAAATTTTATAAAAGATTACGACCCTATTTAACAAAATACTGCAATACATTTTCGTTAATAGTTAACAAAAAATTACCGGTTCAGGACGATCAATTTAATTGTGGAAGTATATTATGTTACTATGCAGAATGTATTATGAAAACAATTTTGATCCATATGAATATCGAACTTACATGAAATATTTAATAATTGCTAACAGTGAATCTCTTGAAAATAATTGCATTTACTGTGGAGGTAACAACAATGAAATTTTATGTCAAAAATGTAGAAGGTATAGTCATAGAACGTGTCTTGATGAAATTGTAAATCCTTACGTTTGTGAACTGTGCAAATGATAATATAGGTAACTATTTCCAAATTGGTTAGGGAAATGCACGAGTCAATTTATAATTATTGTATGCTGTTACTATAATCACCAGTTTACTTTAGTAATGAGTTAGAAGATGGCAAAAAAATTCAACAAATAAAAAATACACAACACCAACGATGCCCTAAACTAATAATATTAACCTACGTCAATGCAATCAATGTAAGATAGAAGATTATGGCGGAAATAATTTTTTGCAAAAACAAATATGTATATTTGAACGTATTATATGGACTAACGATGAGGACGTCATTTTACAAATCATTAAATCGATATCTTCCTTTAAACAAAAAGACACCCTCCCAATTTTTTGATATTGTATTCCTTGTAGCTTAAACTATCTCTTTGGAAAAATTAACGAAAAAAAAAGATGTACTTTTTTAATTATCTTCGATTTTCTGTGAACGTGTAAGTATATAAAAGTTATGGCAGAACTTTGAAATTGAATCATTCCTTTAAACAAAAACACTCCCAATTTTTGATATTATATTCCTATAGCTTAAGCTATCTCTTTGGAAAATTAACGAAAAAAAGATGTACTTTTTTAATTATCTTCGATTTTCTGTGAACGCGTGTAAGTATATAAAAGTTATGGCAGAACTTTGAAATTGAATCATTCCCTTTAAACAAAAAACACCCTCCCAATTTTTTGATATTGTATTCCTTATAGCTTAAGCTATCTCTTTGGAAAAATTAACGAAAAAAAAAGATGTACTTTTTTAATTATCTTCGATTTTCTGTGAACGCGCGTATATAAAAGTTATGGCTGAACTTTGAAATTGAATTATTCCCTTTAAACAAAAAACACCCTCCCAATTTTTTGATATTGTATTCCTTATAGCTTAAACTATCTCTTTGGGAAAATTAACGAAAAAAAAAGATGTACTTTTTTAATTATCTTCGATTTTCTGTGAACGCGCGTATTTAAAAGTTATGGCTGAACTTTGAAAGTAAAATGTTTCCTTTAAAAAAAAAAGGTATCCTGTCAATTATTTAATTGTATGAAGTGCTTTACTGTTTAATCTATCTATTGGAATAAAAAGTAGCGAAAGGAAGATTTATCTACAACAATAAAAATGAATTTCAGTTTAGGAATATGAGCATACGAAAATCTATGGATGGAAAGTTATGGCTAACTTCCCCTAGGTCATTTTAGTAACATTGCAGGTCAAACAGTTGTTGCACGTCAAAAAGTTGAATGCTTCCAAAAATATAGTTTGGCAACATTTAAATTTTTGATTGACAATTGGTAAAGTCAGGCACTGAGGTTAGGAATGTTACTTAATAACATGTTTAAGTTTACATTAATATCATTTTAGAAACATTGCAGGTCAAACAGTTGAATGCTTCCAAAAATATAGTTTGTCAACATTTAAATTTATGATTGACAATTGGTAAAGTCAGACACTGAGGTTAAGAATGTTACTTATTAACATATTTAAGTTGGTACTTATATTAATATCATTTTGGTAACATTGCACGTCAAAAAGTTTAATGCCTCCAAAAATATACTTTGGCAACATTTAAATTTTTTAAAGTCACACACTGAGGTTAAGAATGTTACTTATTAACATGTTTAAGTTGGCACTTGCATTATCATTTTGACAACATTGCACGTCAAAAAGTTTAATGCTTCCAAAAATATAGTTTGGCAACATTTAAATTTTTGATTGACAATTGGTAAAGTCAGGCAATGAGGTTAGGAATGTTACTTAATAACATGTTTAAGTTTACATTAATATCATTTTGGTAACATTTCAGGTCAAAAAGTTGAATGCTTCCAAAAATATCGTTTGTCAACATTTAAATTTATGATTCACAATTGGTAAAGTCAGACACTGAGGGTAAGAATGTTACTTATTAACATATTTAAGTTGGTACTTACATTAATATCATTTTGGTAACATTGTACGTCAAAAAGTTGAATACTTCCAAAGATGTAGTTTGCCAACATTTAAAGTTTCAAATGCTAATTAGTAAAGTCAGACATTGAGGTTAAAAATGTTACTTATTAAAGCGTTTAAGTTGGTACTGTCGTACATGTTAGTGTGGTAGCATTAAATGTGAAAATGGGAGTTCGTATTACCATTACTTAAAAATTACAAAATTAAACACTTCCTGCAAGACAATTTCTTTTTTTTTTGCAATTTTCATATTTTTTCAATATTATATATTAACGACATTCCAATCAAGTATGCAATGAAAATAAAAACGACGATATTCATTTTAATTATATTTTTTACATCTATAACATTTTTAATAGAATATATCTTATTTTCGTTAAAATGAAATAACCACAATCAAATTACGTTCGGATATATTCTAAAACGTGTTGTGATTCTAGCATGATTTTAAATGCATAGCATTTACTACATGTTCATGGAACGACGAATTATTCTTCTAACTAAAAAAAGCATAATTTTAGTATTTTTTAACAACTAAAAATTTTTTTAACACAAATTTTTCCTTTAAGTAAATATCGTAAACGATTATCAGGGTGTGTTGTGACCATGGCTCGAAGCGAAGCTCCACGCTAGTTTATTATGATGTAAAACAAGCCAACGAGCGTAAGTTGGTTGGTTGTATACAAAAAATAGATTTGTTATTCTAGGCAAAATAAATTTAAACAACTCAAAAGTCATTTGTTGGAATGAATTGGAATTAAACTTGTAGCTTCAGCAGGTAGTACGGGCAGAATTTCGATCAATTTCGGCTTCTTATGATGAGGTTGTAGATCAGGCGTAATTGCATCAAAAGTACGCCTTTTCTTTTTTGGCTTGGCTCTGCCGATGATTCCCTGTCGCTAAAATAATACCTACAGTATCATGTAGTGTATTTTTTTCCGGTTAACGTCTTCAGTTTTAATTTCCTCGACAACTGTGTAGCTGCAACAATGACCATACCTGTTTAAAATATCTACAATTTTCCTGCTGGTTGTGAGGCTGCCTAACGTCAGCTGTTTTCCTGGTTTTAATCTGCCGTTAGTTACAGCATAAGTAATGTCTTCGCTGAAAGATTGCACTAGTCGACTGCGAGCATTGCTCAGTTTACTTTGCGTGCGTTGGCCACTTAATAATAAACAGTAAAAATCTGTCAAAAAACTTGGAATTTCCGGGCATTCTCCGTGGATAATATCCTTTGTTTTTAGGTTCGTTGGAAGCTTTCGTTTTTCGTAAAAGCAATGCTGCTGATTCTTAACCCTTAATATCCTGAATTTTGATTTTTTGGGTAGAACGTATTTCTTTTTGCGTAAAATACCTAGGAAACATCTTCTGAAAATGAAACAACTTATTTTTTTCCAAAAAATGGTTTTTTTTTATCTGGGCCGTATTTGCAGTCTGCTTTCGATTGTTGCGCACGAAATTTTCGGCGAATGACTCCTCTACTTCGCTCCAAGGCACATTGTATCGTGTTAAATACCCTTTCTCTTATTTGGCCTTTTTTTTTTCAAGTGGCGAATATGCCATGTAGAACCTCCCATATAAGATTATGCGGCAGCATCAACTCTTGCTGTTTATGATAAGCGCTTAGTATAATTAATGCGTTTACCTCCCATTTGGAAACCAGTGACATAAATCTAAAAAGAACATTGTTTTTATTTTATTCAGGTTACTGAGATATCCATGTATTTACGTACCTTCCTCCCTCGTTTGTTTTGTTGTTTTATTAAGTACCAACATCTCAATGGTTGTACCATTGATTCCAAGAATTTTTAAATTTTACGCAATATACTATTTGATAGAGCGATACTTAGTATCTTTCCATTTTCCACCTGTTTCTTACAAAAAGATGTACCTACTGCAATAAAAATAAATATTACACTACACGTACTACGTTAGCAAGCTGTAGATATATTCTAATCTGCACTTTGTGTAACACGCAAAAACATGGAACGGTACATTTAGTAAGTTTTTACGCAAATGTAATGAGCACGACTCGTTATTATTATTTTCACTTTTTTTTTATCGCACTCCGAACACCTTTAACCAATCGCTCAATCCTTGTGAAACCGTCATATTTTTCTAGTAATATTTTACGTCCTTCTAATGAGAAGCTTGTGTTTTTTGATAGCCTGTTAAACTTTTCTCTCAACCAACGTTGTCATATGATTGGCACATTCTATTTTACTGACATATGAGACCATCTCTTTTATTTTTGCGAAGACATTTGAGTCACCATCACCTGGAATAAAATGTTTATATTATTATACATATACACGTGTAGTAGGTATATCCATACATACCTATAAAGTATTTATGCCTTTGACTGTTTGAGAATCCTTCCGTAATTATGATGGTCGTTGAAGGACAGAGATTTTGAATACGCATTCGTGTTTTTGAGGTTTCTTCGCATTTTATAGAATTGACATTTCGGGCACATATTATTTTTTACACCAGCATATAATATTTTTTGTAGTTGCTCCAATAATGACGGCCTAGAAATAATAATTATTTATATTGAAATATACAGTATTTTTAGTGTAGCTTACAAGCTACAGAAGATGCATTATAGCCATGATCGTAGCTTCGTTTGGACAAACCTCCATCCACAATTACTGTAATATATGGAATTTTTTCACCGTTTAGCTCAAACCATCGGTTAGAATCTATATCGAGCCGTTTTTCCTTCTCGCCTGTGAGGCGCATTTTTTCAAACAATTGTTTTTCCCAACTGTTAACAAAAATATAAATTGAGCCCAAATCCTGATACAACTAACGATTTCTCACCTTCTTCGCCGCAGAAGTGTTACGATGAAAAGTTTAGTATCTCATAAATGGTACATTTAATACGCCAAATAATTTTTCCATTGTGAATGACTAATTCCAGGACTTGTGCAGCCCCAAACCAATTCTTTGTTGACAACTTTTACCTGATCTGGGTGTTCCGAACGAATAACAATCGTTTTGTCACAATTATCACATTGAAAATGCTAAGCATGGTGAGGCTCTAGTTTCACTTCGTTTTGAATCTTTATTGATCCCATTTTACATTTGTACCTATGATTAGCAACATTTTCATATTGGAAAAGTACATATGCCAAATCAAGTAATTTTCTCCCATTTATGACGTCATTACGAGTTAACGGAAGGTTTACATCAAATGTCATCTCAACGGGTGGTAAATACTCGATACTGAAACGTAGAGAGTTTCGTATCCAAATCCAAATAAATCGCTTACTGAACCAGACTCTTGCCGCTGCTAGCAATTTGGGTCCCAATATCGTGTTCCCTGCAATAAATAGGGGATATATTTGGGAAATTATTAGAAGAGAATACAACTTTTTATTTCTTCGAGAAAGATAACATACGATCTACTAACAAATCAAAAGCTCGTATATTTTCTATTATAATAAAAAAAAATTACTCAACCAGTAATGCTATTAACACCATGCTCGACACTCCTGGTAGTATCAGAACCAACATCGTTTTTCCTATAATAAAACAAAATATCTTTAGGAACAAAAAACTATTATACAAGAGATAAAAAATTTAATTTTGCAGAATAATAGGATAAAAAATCTGTGTCTATACTTACGATTTATTACACAAGTTTTTTATTATTCTAGATGTGTTTGTTCTCTTACGTCGTCTCAGGCCCCTCGCGAGGCTCAGGGCCGCCCGCGTGCAAAACCATTCGTTGCGCCCCCATTAGCTCAAAGGTCAATAGGGAAATGATAAAGTACTATGTGATATTTTATTTATTTATAATTTTTTATTATAAAACTGCCTTTATATATTTTTCAATTTTGTTTGTAAAATACAAAAAAAAAGCAATACTGAAGAAATAACAAACAATATCTAAGTAAAAATAACAACAAAAGTACCTACTTAATTATATTAATAAAATTAAAAAACTTAACTTTTCGACATTTGGTCTTTATTGTTTTATTATTCTCTCTGTATCGATAGAGTGTAAAACCTCATGCTCTATGGCTAAAATGGCCAAGCTGGATAGTCTTTCCTGAGACAACGTGGATCTTAACAATTTTTTTATTATTTTTAATTTTGAAAATGAACGCTCATCTGTGACCACTGATACGGTTAAAGTCAAAAGAATTCTCAAAGAAATTGACAAATTAGGAAAAGTGGATGAAAGATTGTTTTCGAAAATATATTGTAACATATGATGGGGATTTCGAGAGACAGTAGGTAAGGAAAAAAGATTAAATATATTTCGTTAAATAAGTCAGTACCATCAATATCAGATTCCTGTCTGACCTCGCCTATCAGTTTTAAATGCAAATTTTTGCAGTAGTTTAACAGGCCTTCTTCAGGCGTACTAAAAATTTTTGAAAAAAATCCAAATATGTCATAACTAGACATAAGCTCAAATCGCTCATTTAAGGACATCAAAGTTTGATCAATTAAAAAAATTCATTTTAAATTTTGTTTCGGATCATCTATTGACTCATCAGCGTACTCATAATAATTTTGATTTAATCCGTGTACGAATAGTATGTATAGCTGTGATATTTTTGCAGCATTATTTGCAACTAGGTTTAAGCTATGGGAGAAACATGGTACAAAAAATGCTCTGGGATTAACATCGGCAATTCGTTTCTGCAAACCAATATGTTTGCCGCGCATATTTGCGCCGTTGTCATAACCTTGGCTGCGCATATTATATAAGTTTGTAGCGTCCCCAAGGTACCCTACCTTGAAAAGCGTAATTTGAACTTATTGGCAATAATGCAAATTCAAGGATCAAACAATCGCTAAGTAATTTATCTTGACTGACATTAATGTCACTATTACTCAACTTAATTGCCTTCCTTACTTTGACCTTCCGGGCAATAATTAAAACATTAGAATTTATTTACAAGTCTGATATTTAATTACTCGCAAACCTCAAATCTCATCAAACGAAGTAGCCGTCTAGTGTTAGGTACGTTGTGCTATCTAAATTAGATAGGCTGGATGAGATATAATAAGAAGAAATAAGTTATAACATTAAGAGGAAATGAATAAAAAGCAGTTTAGTTACACAGAAACACAATAATAAAAAAAACACATGTAGTCACACGCACAATTGGATCATAAATAATCAAAATAAAAATCATAATAGAAATCGTAACACCAAACATGTGGCCCTTTAAAAAACCAATCAAGCCGGTCTTTAAGTATATAAGCGCATAAAACAAATTACGGTACATATAAAATACAACAGTAAAATTGCACAAGTGATAAGGTAAAGGCGAGGACAAAAGAAAATAGACAAGCAATTTGCACGTACCCAATTGGTTAGTGACCACTAAAGCACTGAATACTTAAATCAAATTACAATAAAGCAAATACAAAGCGAAATCAGCTCGCATGAAAATAATTCTACTTAATCAAACTGAAAAAAAAATCATTAAAACAAAGCCATACAAGGGTAAGTTATAAATAGATCACTAACATCGTGACCGATATATAAGTTTGAGTGCGTTAGAAAAATACCGTGCTCCCTTCTCCGGTTACACACTCATCTAGACAACAAATAAAAACAATAGAAATAATAATTCGAGGCGTTTAATGGTCTGGCTTGGGAGTGTGTATCTACTGGCAATTGCCTTTTACAATTAGTAACCTGTGGTATCCTATACCCATTCACCAGCCACCTCTACACAATTATAAATATAGCTAACAACCAACAATGCTAATTCACACAAATACCAGGGTGAGAGGGCCGTGTACTGTCTTATTATTTTAGCAGATTTCAGCTTAATGAGTCCGCGTACGAATAAGACACCTTTGCAAGACAATGTTTGGTATTTAATATGTTATCTAGGCTGGTAAAAATGATTTGCTGCGAGTTTTCAGTTATATAAAAATACATACACTAGAATAAATATTCCCTTAATTGATCACAGACACAAATCGTTAACCTACGCGGTTTAACTTCAATTTTATAGATTAATATTCGAAACAAAAATTACAACTAGCACTCGAAAGAAAAGACAAATTAGTGGTGGCTAATTCAAAAGAAAATGTGCACGCACGAAATATTTTTAAAGACAAACTGTTTACAATGATATTTTTAAAGACAAACTGTTTACAATTAAGGTATTTAAGTAACCCAAAAATCGATCTGGCTCGATTGACACTCTTAACTGTAATCCCCCCCTTCGATTTCAAAACTAACAAAAGTAATGAAAAACAAGAAACATTAATTTCCGTTGGAACAGTTTCATATAATTATTGCACGACATCTTAATTTTATAAACATGCATTCTTTCGTAACAAACCTTATATTTCTCTCCCGAGTTTCAAGTAACAAGGATATCTTTTGATTGCGGTCTGTACCGCCACAATTAATCATTAGATCAATGACATTTTTACATCAAGATCGCGCATAAGAAATTCCAATGATTCGTTACGCTCCTTCAGTAAAGCATTTTTAAGCGTGCACCTGCCGCTCACCCCAACATGTGTTTTACAACCACAGACAAATACAAACAATCCCAAATTCCTTACATAAAATATCTCAATAAAATATCTTGAAAACATTAGCATATTACAACGTATTATCAAGATATTAAAAATCCACTAATTATCTTTTCTCTCGTGGTAACAATGGCGATTTGACAAACGTTTATTACAATAATAGAATTTTCGCGGTCCGCTACCTACAAGCTTAGGTTTACGTTTTCAAGCAGATCAAACACAAACTGGCTTAGACCTTCCCAAGTTGAATCTGTTATAGGATAAAAAGAAATAAAACTCTCTTACCTCAACGTTTTTAGTATTAATATTTAATGTAACATATCTTAAAATAACTCTTATTTGCTCGGTATACACTCCAATATAATTGAAAAATATTTTGCCGCACGAATTAGTTTCAAAATATTTTCTTTTATGTGGGAAGATATTAAACTTATAAAGTCATTTTGGATTTGTTCTCCCAAATAATATGGCATTCTTTCTGAAAGGCTTTGAGATTTTTATTTACACGATTTACGTGTTCTCTCATAATAGGATCAAATGTTGCAATCATCTCAATAGCTTTCAAGAAATTGCCATTGTCGGGGCTAAAAAGTCATTTGGAAGAATCCTGAAAAGCTAGACATTGTCTGGATAAATATTTTATAACCACAACAATCCTTTTTCCACCTCTAAAAGTCGCAGTTGCTCATGATTTATAGTTGTCTTTAATTCTAACCTTTTATTTAGCTCCACCCAAGTTTATATATTTTTATTATGAGTAATGCTAGTTTCATGACTATGTACATTTAAGCAGAATGTTACCAATCGGAAAACCTTTCGGAGAAAACTATTTACAGATTTGCCAAAGCCAAAAGTTTTGCAGCAAAAGCAAAACACTGCATCTTTTGATACCGAATAAATAAGCCATTCGTGTACAGCTTGTTCTCTATTAACAAGTTGTCGGGTATAATATTTTTTGGAAAACATACTGATTGGGTACTAGTAGTAGTAAAATTGTAGTTTAGAGTTTGAACTGGACCCCGCTTTACAAATATTCTTGAAATTTCGCTTATATGCTTTTGGGCCAAAGTCCTGGATCATAGGAAATATCTTTCAAAGAAAGATTGGATGAGTCTACCATAGCTTCATTTTCACTGTTAAATTCAAATTCATTATTGTTGTCTGGATTCGAAGAAACGTGAAGTACCATTTCTTTTGTCGTCATAATATTTTCAACAATATTTGCTTGTGACGAAGATGACGATGTTGCAACTTCACAACTTCCTTTGCTTGATATAGCAGCTACATTCTCCAAGGTCTCTTCGCATTTTTTTAGGGGAATATATTTAAACTATGAGCCATTTTCTCCTGTTGTTGGTATTTATGTTTTCTTTGTTTACGAAATTCGGCACCAGTAGGTTTTTTCCTTTTTTGAGGCTCCTATAAATATGATTCATTGTTTAATAGCGCTTGAAGAAGTAGATATTATAATAATGGTGTATATTTTAATATTAAATTTAAAAAAAATAGCCTCATATACCTAATTGTGAATTTGTGAAGATAATACAGAAGAATATCATGAATAATCTTTGTGAAATATAAAAATGCATGAAAGTTTTTACTAATTTTTTATATATATAGGGTAGTCCGTTAATAATGGAACACAGAGCAACTGTGAATTCCTTGTATAAAAATATTTTGAATCAATACAGATTACCTTAGTCCAATTCTTCTTTTATTGAAATATTTCTCTAATTTGAACAGTTTTCAATATATCTTCATCTTCATGAAAATTGGTGAACATGGGTTTTTATGATTAATCAATTTTAATTTAACAATTAATAAAAACTTTAAAGAAAACTAAACACAAAGTTCATTTAATGTTTCCGTTTTTTACTACAAACCATCGTCTGAACAACTATATAAAATAAAATGAAATTCTAAAACTATTTAAAGGTCAATAAAATGTTGACATGACGTTGACGTCACTTCATATGTACATAATGTCATTCAAGTAGCTTCAACGATGCCATGTCCTACATATACTTATTGCGTCAAATATTTCAACCATGATTAGATATCTCTTAAACGGCAAGTTTATACGATATAAAACGAAACACTCCTACCTTTTTTATGGAAAAATGAATGAAAAATATTTTTTGATGATTCTGTGTTCCAAAAGATATAGTTTAAAAAATTAGGCATATTTTAAGAGCGCCCTCTGTAACCTAGACTAAAATTGATGCAAAATTATGATTTATACTTTTACAAAAACCCTGTTTGCTTATTTTCGTGAATATATTATTTTGAACACTATTAAAATCACAGGTGTATTTCAAAGAAAAATTATCTCTAATACCTTGTATCTTCTTTAATATCAAGAATTGGACTAAAGTCAATTGTGTTATATCGCAATATTATTATAAAAGGAAATACATAGTTGCTGTATCCGTGTTCTATTACTAATGGACGTGGACCGCCCTGTATAAAATAAATTGAGTATTTTTCATACATACATAAGATTGTTAAATTTACAAAAACTTGTTATTTACTTATAAAAATAAAAAATTATTTTGATTTTTTTTAAAAGACAAAAAGTTAATCTAGGTTAATAAAAATAAAATAGGTACATTAGTACATAATATGCGTTACTTACCATTTAATTTTAAAAAGATGGTTATTAAATACGATTATCAAATAAAAAAATGCTCGAAAAAATGTAAAACGCCAAACAAAATAATTATGAAAAATGTTTGATTTCACTGAACTGCACTCTGCGACTTCCAAATTAATTAAAGTCTGTCCAGAAACGAAGCGAAGGAATAAATGTTTGGCAGATTCCAGTGGCGTTGTATTGTTTTATGATAAAAAGTATAAAACGAAGTAATATTGATTAGATATCGACCACATTTTTAATAATTTTAAACTAATTACTTACTAATAATTACTAATATTTGTAATCACACTTTAATAGATTTTAATGTGTTAATGATATAATCAGTCATTTGTTTGTCTGCAATACCCATGTATATGCCTATGATCTTTACTTTAGAACTCAACAACAGGTACGTCCATTGTTAAAAAATTTGCAGCTATTGATAAATAACTTACGTTGTAACGCTATAGTATGGAATCGGTATATCGTAAAACTAGTTTAAGAAATCATAAATCTATTAAGTACTTAATACAAAATCGTGTACCGCTTATATGTAAAATAAATGAACTATTTTAATTTATTCCTTCGCTTCGTTTCTGGAAAGACTTTAAAGCAATATGCAATCAAGTTATTTAAGCCATTATAAATATTTATATTATTGTAGAAAGAGTAAGTTTTTTCTGAAAATAGGTTGATGTAAAGCGTTTAAGTTATTTTAAAATTATTTTTTATTTTCAATTAAATTTTTTATTTTACATAATTTTTTCATGCCCGTTTTGCCGCCCTTGGATATGCTGCCCGCTTGCGTCTCACGCCTTGCACACCCGCTTGCGGGGGCCCTGCGTCGTCTTGACAAAGACTTTTTGCTTTTGGCATCTTGAGTGCTATCAAACTCAAGGAACGAATACAAAATTCACGCAATACACACTGATGATACAGAATAAACATAAATCCAAAAAGAAGGACCTTATAGGAATTTCCGTTAAGTATAATTAATTTTTTAAATAGCCGTTTGCTATTATTTCTTTGGGAACATCGATTGCATTTTGTACAAATGAGCCATTCTTTTAAATTTAAAAATCGTCATGTGGAACCCCACTAGAGCTGCTTGCTATATAATGCACACTTCTTGTACCTACCTTAATTCCTATTGGTTACTGCCAGAATATTTGGACATGTGCCTGTGGTAGACGTATTTGTTAATACAATTACATTCCCATCCATATATTTTTTTGATTGTTTATGGTCATTATACCGGGTGTTAACGAGACCATGTATCAGGCCCCCATTTTTTTATGTTTAATATTTTATTGAAATTTGAAGCATGTATGTAAGAAAGGCCTGTGGAATTTTTGACTAAATCACAGTTTTAATATCAATTCCGGTTTGACCGGAAGTGTCCTTGTATATTTTTTTTTCATATTATGTCTTGATTTTTTTTCATAACATTGAAGAATAAGTAGTAATCTTCGAAATTGTTTAAGAAAAAATATGGGTCCCTATTTAAACGTAGGAAATAGGGCTTGTTTTAATAAGAAAAAAACTAAAAAAGGTTATTGACATTTAAAATAACTTTAAAAACATAATAAATGGTTGGTATGTTCATTTTTAAGTCAATGACAATTCATTCTTACGTTTTCATGATTAAAATATTTTTTTTGTAAATTCGTTGATTTTTCTTGGCCAACTTTTCGAAAATGCTAAAATGGCCCATATACCGCCATTTTGAAGTCAAATATGGACTTACCATACATCGTTGCACTCAGAAGGTCAAGACAAATCATAATATGGAACAAAATATACAGGGTGCTACCTGAAATAAGAAAATCAAGGACACTTCCGGTCGAACCGGAAGTGATATTAAAACTTTGATTTAGTCAAAAATTCCACAGGCCTTTCTTACATACATGCTTCAAATTTCAATAAAATATTATTAAACATAAAAAAATGAGAGCCTGATACTTAGTCTCGTTGACACCCGGTATATTATTTATTACATGACCCGTATCCTGTCGTTCAGAATAGCATGATTAGAAGTACTTCGTATTTTACAAACGTTATAAAACTTTTGACAATAACATTTTGTTAAAATATAAAACCGACATGACGAAGTGAATTACATATTGTTTCAGTATTATCAATTTCATTACTGTTGATGCAAAGAAAAACATGCTGTGAATGTAGGAAGTTTTATGCTTTTCAACGTTTATCCAACTATTCTAAAGCTACTGTTATCAAAATAATTTTAATAATTATTTTTTTGGGGAACCATCAATCACGTTCTTTTATACTCCCAAATACTTTATATTAAAAATTATTTTTTTGTTTTGTAGCCCTTTAAAGGCGAGCATGTTTTGGTCACATTGAAAATTTTACTCAAAAAATGTATTGATATTTGTCAATGACATACACATTTTGTAGGCCATATTGAAAAATCTATATTTATTCGCTATAAACGAAATTCTCTGATTATTATCGAATATTGTTCAAAACATGGTTTATAGGACCGATTAAGGTGATTTAAAACAAGTAAATATGTTGTGACATCCACATACTAGGAGGGACGTGTTGTAATAAGATGTTTGCTCAATCATATTTTCCAAAAATAAGGGTAAATTAATTGATTCAGGATTTGAAGAGGTCGGTCCAGCCCAATAAAACACTGGGTGTTATTAGGTTGAAACTGAAATCAATCCGGGGACACACTGTATATCAATTCCATAGGACTTCTCCATCAGCTGGTTTATTGTGAAGATGTGGTCCTGTATTCCTCTCCCCCTTTTAAAACCACTTTGCGATTCTTTCATTTGAGCTTCCGTATTGGCTTTCAATCTGTCATCCAATAGCCTCTCATAGATTTTATATGCATTACTGAGTAGCGTTATTCCTCTATAATCATTGCAGTCTTTTTTATTTCCCGACATATACGGGTAATATGCCAATCTCCCACTCAGACGGTATTTTATTTTCTTGTGATTTTATTGATCAGTGCTGTGAATATCTCTAATCCGTTGATCCCTAGTAACTTTAACATTGCTGCAGTTATATTATCGCGGCCTGGTGCTTTACCACTTTTAAGTTTCTTTATAGTCTCCCTTACTTCTTCTATCCTAAACGCTTCCCCTTGCTGGAAGACTTCTTCTTGCTCCCTATTTTCTCCCCATCATCCCAAGTTCCTGCCGTGTTTACATTTGGTAACTCCTCGGAGTATTCTTTCCATCGTAGCATTATATCCTCTTTTTCAGTTAGCATTTCCTCCTCCTCCGAATTGTTGTATTGACATTTCGTGCCTTTTCCTTTCCTTGTTGCTTTCATACTTCCACTTTCTGATTGCCTATCTGGGCCTTTTCGATTTTTTCGCCGAATTCTTCCCATCATTCGTTCTTCGCTCTTTTCACCAGTTCTTTAACCTTTGTTTGGTTTTTATTATGATTGATCCTAAATTGATTTTATAATCTAAAAGGGCACCCAATTTATTTTAAACATAAACTGGAACATAATACTCACTTTACCGCATTGCGTAAGTGTTATGTTTTTCTGTTTTTTTTCGAGTCGGAATACAACTCGCAGTAATGGCCGATATATACCGATTTTGTGACGAAATATTTTTATGATCCTAGTAGTTTAAGGTGCATGAGTACATTTAATACAAAAAAATGAACTTTGGTATATTTAGTTGATGAGAGTTCTTAGTAGGATGCGCGAATGGGCAAAGCGTCCATTAACGACGCTTTACTCATTCGCCCTTTTCTGCAAAGAGAGAGAAGAATTCGATCTACTTGAAATTATTCGCGATTTTCTTGAAATTACTCGTGATTTTCAAGTGATGCTAGAATTTTCAAAGTTCATATCAGTGCAATTTTTATTTGTTATAAGGTAAGTATATATGTTTTAAGTTTTTTTTTATATCTTTAGTGCTGAGCACCATTAGATTTTAGATTTCTTTAATGTTAACATGGTTGATTTCTACTTTGTACTAGAATTCTAACAGTACTGTTTTATTTTAAATTTTATTGTCTTTATTTAAGATTACCGAAGCTTAGATTAAGGTTATTTCACCCGCTATACATTTATAAAACGTTCATGTGTGAATTCGAACCCGAAACCAACTTATTCACAAGTCAAACTACTTTCCCCTGGTATGCTAGTCGAGGCAATTTTATTAAATAGCGAATATAATCAAAGTATAAATTACATCAATAATTTTTGGAACCCAAACGTGGATCAAAGATGTTAAATATTAATCATTCTAATAAATTAATGATGCCGTGACGGGAGAATTAGTAATTAAATATTTCACAACATACAAAAATATTAAATGTAAACATAATAAAAATTAAATTCATCACTATATATATATATATATATATATATATATATATATATATATATATATATATATATATATACAATCTTCCTTTTCAGGTTTTCGGCCGAAAGATCTTTCAACGTACCAGAGAGGGGCATTACTACGTTCTTTTGTGGTTATTTATAAATTAATAAGTTGATGTTCTACAACTAAAAATCTCGCGACTTGCCTTCGTCATTATTAATCTTGAAAATGTATATGTTAATTACGAATTTTTAATGTTTCAATCGTCATAATAGGATAAGGCTATACTTATATTTGTTTGGGGGGGGGGGGGGAATGCATGTTTTGTGTGCCTGCATGAATCATCTAGTCTTTGGGAAAACGTAGTCAACGTCCCATTACAGAAATTTAAGGTAAATTATATCGACTGCTTAGTCGTCGTGTTATTATTAGATATGTTAATATACAGTACGTCCATAAAGTAATGTATAAATTAATTTAAAATTAAAGTATTTGTTTCTTGAAACAACGCTTGTACACGTCGATTAGTATTTTTAGTTGCGCACTTTTTACAATACAATTTTTTTATACAGGGTGTCTCAATAAAAGTTATGACCACACTTTTTTTTTAATGGAACACCAGTAGATTATGTCATATTCGGATTCTACTGCAAATTCTAGATATTTTGGTATAAATACCCTTGGTCTATCTATCGTTTCAAATATTGACACTTGAAAAATGAGAATTTTCTTTGACTCGCTACAGAATCTACAGAGACTAACAGTAGTAAAGGTCCAGTTGCTTTAATTTTATCAAACAATTTAATATTTCAATTAACATATTATCAGATATGAAAATTACAGATATAGAAATTCATTTAAGAAAATCTAGATAATAAAACTTTATAAACGCTATTATGTTTATGGAAAGACTTAACATGTCCTACAAATAATAAAAGTTTCGAATTCAGATAATTCACGCAGCTATTGTATACGGCGAATGCGGCAGAGCATACATAGGAGAGAGCAGTAGACCACTCAAAGTGAGAACTCAGGAACACAAGAACAACGTCCGCAAGGGCGAAACTGAAAGATCAAGAATCGCTGAACATGTCTGGAACGAAGACCACCGCATCCAATGGGATAACATACAGATAGTGGCAAAGGACGAGAATACAACTCGTCGGAAACTCAAAGAAGCCACATTCATCGCACTAGCAGAAAATCCAATAAGCCAAGCTAGTGTAGAAATGAAACCCATATGGATTCCAATAATGCGCGAAGAGCTTAAGCGCAATACACCTGCGCAAGAGGTTACGGCGCAACATGCGCAATAAACTTCTGCGCAACCACGAAAAAATAGTTTAATATATATATAAGTTCTAACAAATATATATTGGATTACTCAGTGGCTCAGCGGTAAAGGTGTCAGACTAGTAAGTGAAAGGTACCAAGTTCGAATCTGAGAGTAGTCAAGTGCTTGAGAAAAATTAGATATAACAAATGAATTCGACTCAAGTGCGAAAACAGTCCTTCTCAGGACTAAGCCTGATGACGGAAGCAGAGTCCGCTTCCGAAACGTCGCGCTCAACAAGCATAAACTGTAGAAATAGGCCGATCAACTCCACTAATAGGAAACCACAGTTACAAAACACTTATAATACAGAATGATTTAAATAAATTCATATTTTTCTATGGTTGCTTTAATCTTGTCCAATACTGTACTTTTAAGGTAGTTACATTGGTTGGTAAAACTGTCAGATAGACGTTATTATTGAAAGTGTCTAACTTGTTACGGCTTTATGATACAAAAATATGGTAAAGTTAACTGAACGGGAGAACATTGAGATACTCTGCATGATTGGATATGGAGATAGGATCCGCACTCAAAGGGAAATTTGTTAATAAATTACGCTTACTGAGCGAACTTTCGTTTATTTGTTATTCCTATTGCTTCCCTGGTTCAAGCTTTTCAGGGCCTTCCTTTCAAGAAATAAGTTATTTTTTTCTTTCTTTAAAGCTTGTGGCGCCCATTTCTTGTCTGTTCTCCGTATCTTTATGTCTACAATTTTGTTCTTGCTGTCTAACTAACCTAACCATCTATTTCTGCTGCCGACATGCGATTAATTCGATTTTGTCTTGATTTTGTGCAGTATTTCTAGGCATATTTTTGTCAAGTCTGATATTTTGTACTTCAATTGGGCATCGTTCTTTATCATTTTTGTCACAAAGTCTAACCACATACGTCGATTTTTGAAAATTGTGGATTTTATCAATGCGTTTTTAGGATTGTCTTGAGCCTTTAACCTTTCTGAAATATCCGGACAATTATTACAAACAAATAAAACACCCTTTTGGTTCAATTGGATGGTAATGGAGTAAATGTGTAGGGGTTGAACAGGGCCTATTATTTAATACTACCTCTTGTTGGTAAGAAAAGAAGTATGACCCTTGACAAAAAATTATCTTTTTTAAAGATGCGAGCTCAAAAAATTAAAATTTGAGAAAATAAATCAATAACACCAATTTTACAACGCCTTGAAAAACATGTTGATTGTATAGCATTAGTGACAAATATCGTAGGTCAATGGTAATACCTACTAAGTAGGGAATGGTTTGAATACCGTTAGTTTCCTTCATTCACATAAACAGACATGCTCACGCGCGTTTATGTAGGCGAGTGCCCCCCGTACTTTAACTCTTTTCCAATCCTGCCTTGCCTACTAAAAGTACACATGTTGGGAATTAACTATGTCCTTTTTTTGTGGCGATACAAGAATTGTTTTTAAAGAACGAAATTAATGTTTTATACCGATTTACAAATAATAGATAATTGAACATTGTTCTCCGACATACCTAGGCGATAAAGAATCTCGTGTAACTTGATAGGATCAAACTATAATTTTTGTTCAATTTAAATATGTTAGCAACGTTTAAAGCACAATTAATCCTAAGTCGACCGCTTAGCTCGTGAAATGCGTTCGGTGTTTTTTAACTTTTTTGTGCTATGTGGGTGTATTTTGTGTGTTGCAGGTCCCACCACAGATCCAGTGTTATAGATTTTTCACAATAATCGCATCTTGTAAGAGATTACTTAACGTTTTCTGGAACACGTCGATTAATCTGTTTTAAGAATATACATCATTGAGCTAACCGAAAACCACATATATCGTGTTTGACATATTATGATTCATAAGTGCCAATAAAAACTTTTAACGTAAAAATATGTAGATGGCGCTGCGATAAAAATATTGTGATATCGTGCTGTTGCTTGAAGAAGATATATTTATAAGATGAATAATTTTAAGTTTTTGGAAACGATTCGATTATAATCCGTTGATTCTTCGAATTAAACTATTTTTTACAGAATGCTTTCTCTGGTCATTGAAGGGCTCAAAGTTGATTTTCTAAAGTTAATAAATTAGTGGCGAGTTAAAAAGAACCCTAAAAACATTTACTCAATTGCGTTGGAAAACATATAACATTCTAATCGAAATATTATGTAACTCTATGAAAGTACCTTTCACAAATTCTTCTATGTTTTGTTTTTTGCTGTAATAGTAATCAAAACGAAGGTTTGTAGTGCAGATAACTGTAATCACAGTCGGTTCCGTCATATAAGGTTGGGTTTTTTATAAAGTTGTACCGTAAATACATTGATACATTGTGGGCGCAGCAGTTACATAAACTTGTGTCAGCACTCTAACATCGGGTGCGTTCATAGAGGACACGTAGGTACCTAATCACAGTCATTTTCGCAAATACACAAACAGTATTATGTTATTAAAAATTATTATTAATTTTATTAGATACATAAATAAAAAGTTTACCTCGAGTAGGATTTGAACCTACGACCTGTACTTTGTTAGAGCACCGCGCTAACCACTGCGCCATCAAGGTTCAAGCCCGAATTGATGTAAATTTTGTCTTTATGTATGTAGAATAATAATAATTTTTAATTACATATTTACTTTTGAACTTATTCGTTCATAACAAAATAATATTATGTTAATTTTCTTTATCTTTGTGAACCGAAATAAGTGACAGTTACTGTGCGATCAAACCACAGTTCAAATTTTTTCTAGCAATCAAGACATCAATGAGGTTAAAAAATAATATATGAAGAATGGAATTCTTGCCTAGGGAAGTTTTGCTTTATGTGAAAATTAACAGCAAAGTTTTAATGAATAAATTCGGAAACCCGTTTGTAATTTGCAAAAATTAATTTCCTGTGATACAGTACGATTAAATCTGGACCAACCCACTTAATTTTTAAAGGACAACGTCTCAACGCAATTGCGTCGTAGAAGGAACGAATGTTTCAATCCTTTATCATCACTTTACCTGTCGTTTCAACATTTGAAAGTCGCAATAGTTCATTTCAGACGGCATTGCCATATCTTCAATTATAAAGTATGATTAGTAATCCTTTGTTTTAAAATGAAAAAAACGCAAGTTTTTTTAGGGTAAACTAGAATTAAATCTATCACCAAAATGTTCTGAAAAGTCAAAAAAGAAAAACAAGAAAAAGCTTTAGCAAAAGTTACTGATACATCAGGTGCAAATTGAATTGCCCATACTGTCGACAATAAAATTCACTAAAAAAGAATCTTTCCTTCTTTTTCTGAAGTCGCTACTACGCACAGTTTTCGAAATAAATCGATTTGAACTTTTCATGTGGTAATCATACTTTTATAAAATTAACTAACGCATTCATTTACAATTATGAAAGATGGCTATGGAAAATGAACAAAATAACAATTGCGTGAACGTCAAACTGCTCTCACGTCATAAATTAATTTTGCTTTAGAAAGTAAGCAATAAACTCGGGTAAAAAATAATCGTTTTTAATACAAAAAAATGTTGCTGACACAATTAATAATAAAAAAAATTCAAAATGACAACTGAAAGCATGAAACAAAAATTTTTTGAAAAATTCCCCTATTGTTCCTAAATTCGTCGCAGGCATCCTGAATTCTTCTCCAAAACTGAACGCGTGTTTTTATTGGTTGGGAATAAACCATTGATTTTAGATATACCCAAACACAAACATCGCATGGATTTAAATTTGGAGACCTTGTTGGCCAAGCAACCGGACCGCGTCTGCCGATCCATCACCCTCGGTAATTGTTATCTAAAAAAGTATGAATAGTTCTGCTATAGTGAGCCGGACCACCATCATGTAAAAACCACAAGTTCCGCCGAATGTTCAGATTAATATCATCTAATAATTCCGGTAAAGTATTTTGTAGAAAGTTGAGATATTCTTCGCCATTTAAACGATTAGGCAATTCTACAGGTCCAAGCAAATGAATTTATTAGTTAATTTTATAAAAGTATGGTTAACACATGAAAAGTTTAAATCGATTTATTTCGAAAAGGGTGCCTCGTAGCGACTTCAGACAAGAATATCATTCTTTTATGAAAAAATCGAAATTTTTTAAATTGTATGTTAAAATTGCAAAATTTTGAAAAACAGTAAACTTATGAATAACAATGTTCAATGCCCCGTCCAAACGAGCCGCTTATGAATACAACTAAAAAATCATATTCACGTCATACGATTGGGCATATTCCACTAAATAAATGTACAGAACGCTATCATTTAAAGGGAAACCATTCTCTTCCAAGACCTCCAGCTCTCTTAGGAAGTATTTTTCTATTAAGGTAATTTACGTTAAATCGGCATAAAATCGGCTCTAGAATCTGGTTTTCTTTTGTGAAAAGAAAATTCTGATCGTTTGAGATTGAGGGGTTTACTAGGTTCAACCTGACAATCATGTAAACTGCTCTGTTCTACTATCAAATCTATTAAATCATTGAAAAAAACTTCTCAAAATAATGAATGGTTCTCCCTACCTCCGGATCCTCTTCTGTGTTTTGTGGTATTAACTGCGGGTGGGATGAAGTACCTTGGTCTCCTCTCACTTCAGTCCACTTATACTTGGGTTTTTTCTTAGCAGATACATTTCTTAATGGCTAATTATCTGAAATATCTCCTCCATCGCTAGACACCTCGTCATCGCTGGACATCTCGTCATCACTAGACACATCGTCTTCGGTGCCGCGATTAGGTATAAAATCATCATCTTCGCTACCGCTGGGGAATAAATCATCCATAACTTTACTGAAAGAAAAAATTCAATGACGGTCTATTACGTACTACTCTAAGTGCTCATTGTCCCACATCAGGAACTTATTAATTTCTCCCTAATGACTGTTGATCCTAACTTGGAACATTGATATTTCTGACATGAAAACCAAAATAAAGGAAAAATATTCACAATCTTAGCTTGAAACGGTTCTCTTACAACTAACCAACTTCATGATAGAAAAATACGAAAAACACTAGTTGTAAATTACACACGTGGCTACTGAGTAGAAATGATGAAATGGATACCTTTGTTTCAACTAATGGTTCGTAGATGGCGCGAGAATACTGTCAAATTTTAATTAATCTTATGCATTTGTTTCCACTGCTCCTATTTGGGAATATGAGACCTTAAGTGGTTAATGCGAAACAGCGAAAAAACGAGTGATAGGGTAGAGGCACCACTCATTGCCACTTTTAAGTACTTTTTACTTATTATTGTGTAGAGAAAAATATTATAATGGAACACATTTTGGCTTAATGTCACTTATGCCTCAAAATCTGCTCTTTTAGAAAATCAATTGGCATTAACGATTAAATATAAATGCTTTATATACTGCGACGCTTTATATTTTGAACCTTAAAATTTTCTACTTTTGGCCATCTGTTTTCTTCATTTGGCCGTACATTTTCCGTATTCTTAGCCATTTAAAAATGATTAAAACACGAAATACAACTTTTGTAAGCCTACATATTTATTGAAATACAAAACTGTAGATGAAACAAAAATACATTTCTGGTAACACAAATAAGTAATATGTATAAGAGAAAATTTTATACACAACGTTTATTATTATATTATTAAACTATATATGTTCGGAAATATCTACTTGGTTTGGAAAAATTGTCTTGCACTTTCTGCCCTTGTCTTCAACAGTGAGCTCGGGTAGTTTCCCTCAAATATCGCCCATCATTGGCAGTCTTATAACATTGTATCTCATATTCTTCTTTCTACAATTTTTGCCACATATCTATACATTGTCGTCCCTCTCTTACCGTTTAACTTGAATCTCACAATTACAAATTCAGATCTTTGGGTACGAAGATTTCAATGTCTTCTTGTTCAGGTACCATGAAGTCAATATGGTCTCCACTGCTACCACTTTTCACCCAGTATTCAAGTTCTTGTGAGGAAGAGTCTGAATCTCTCTTGCTTTTGATATTTTGTTGTCTTCTGTTTTGAGTTTGAGCTTTCATCTGTTTCTTACTGTCTCGAGCCTGTTTCCTTTCGTGCTTTTCTTGTTCCTTCTCCATTTTGAGCCTCTTACATTCTTCGTGATACTCCACCCACTTATCTGATGTAATAACACTTGGTGTGCATTGTTTTTTTCTCGAGTCCGTATTATTTTGTTTAGGA
>JARFJB010001971.1:735000-957500 GCA_036346205.1 Vesta saturnalis
TCAACAATTTTTGATAAATCAAATTAATCTGTGATAACTAATAGATGCCATTTATGTACAGTACCATTGCTTGATTTTAATTTATGTTTGCTGTGTGTTACAGGACCCTTGTTAGTACCATTTGTGAATGTTGAAGCGGTATTTATACCACCGTTGGATGCATTCGTTTATCTTATGATATTTCGATGAGTATTTCTATTTGTATTTGGTCTTGCATTAAATTGTGTTTTTAATATAATTCTCCAAACTGGAGGAACTCTTGAACCATCATCGCGGTTATTCAAACCTCCTGTTAGTTTGTCCAATATAGGAACTGCTGCATTTAGAACAGGGACTCTCGTACACGCCTTGACTTTCACATGTACTTTATCTTTAGGGTTACGTAATAATTTTTGGATAGTACGCAATGTTTTAAAACAGTTCGAAAAATGTTTTTAAAAATTTTATTTCCAATGTGATCTGTAACACCTTTAATATAAGGTAATACAACTGACCTTTTGGGTTCTTCGTCTACAATGTTTGTTTTTTTGGGGTACCTGATCCAATTTTTTATGGTTTTATTTATAATTTTTTACGAATAACCACTAAGTGGTAAGATTCGAGTTTAATTCAATTAACTCATCATTTCGCGAATTTTCATCGGTAGGGTGTCCCAGCGAGTCCGTTCATTAGAATTTTATGGGGTTTTGACCAAAATAAAAACTTGCAAATTTAGAATCAGGTATAATTGATTGCATTCTCTTCAACTAAAATATTTTCAGGCTTCTAGCGCTTCCGGTTATACCGGAAGTCGTCATCTACTTTGTTATTTTCAATGAAACACCCTATATATTGTTGTATTTTTGAATGGGAACCATAATTTTGAATCTTTTTTATTGAAACTATACCATGCCCATCTACCACGGTTTTTGAGATAAAAATTATTTTCCGAAATCTTGACAGCTGGTTGACGTTTACAAAATCGACTTAAGTCCTATTTGGATTGAGGTAAAAAGTTAAAATTCAATTAAGTTTGCAGTTTAAAGATGCCTTTATCGTATGCATTATTTAAAATAAAAATCTTTGCCTGAGAATAATGCCTAAATTTATACTTTTCAGCCAGAGTTAAAAATGTAAAGAAATATATTTTTTAATGGAATACCCTATTTTTTGTTATGTAATCGAATTGGCGATAAGATTTGCTACAAAGTGATATGATATGTTGTTATAATAAATCAGTCTGTTCTAGAGTTTTAAAAAAAAAATTTTAATTCTTATTATTCTGAATGCTATGAATGGTTGCTATGGATAAAAAAATTTTTTCAAGTCAAGTTTTTGTTTTACTTAATATTTCTTTATTGCCTTTATTTAATTGCAAAAAATTCTTACATTATTAAATTTGTATTTTTTTCATCTGCTCTAAATATTCTTTCCAATTTATTGGCAAATCATTTACGTTTACCTTTCCATCTAACATTTTTCCCGGGTTTCTCCCTACAATAAACTGTGTCTTATCAAATTCACAACATTTGTTTTTCCATCGCTTTTCATACTTTATCATTAATTGAACCATTGAACACACGTTGTCACTTTTAAATATACAATCATTTGCCATAGTGTTACTGCCATTTTTATTGATTTATTTACGCTACATTATAATTCCAAACACTTCATTATCCAGACTCAAACGCACGTACCATTTACTTGAAACACTCGATCCTTGGAAGCAATGATTTTGCAACCTTCACATTCCAAATCTTATTGTACTATCAATCATTTTAATTACAAGGCAAAGCTTTAAACTTGCTGTAATCACCTGTTCATTACCTTAACATCAATGATCTAAACACATTTTTCCACAACATTTGTTTCACAAACTCGATTTACACAACTTTAGTAATCAAGTGATTTCATCACGCTTTTGATTTTTTCACTTTTTTATACCTCATTTATCCCAATATCCTCAGTTTTATTCACCATTCCTTCTACATTCTCCTTATTTATAATCTTTATACAAATGAAGAAATTCTTAATTTATTTTTTATGGACCGTAAATGCTACAAGATATTTAGTAGAACTTGCACAATATTTAACGAAACCTATTCATATTTACTTCTAATGACAAAAAATGGATGTAAAAAACTAGAAACAAATTATAATAAATTTTCGAAATGGAGGCCGTTCGCTCGCACAAATTTTTTTTCTTTTCTTGTAAATTTGCCTTTTGTCATTCGAGGTAAATTTGGATAGTTTTCGTTAAATATTGTGCAAGTTCTACTTGTCGCATTTTCCATGTATAAAAAATAAATTATAATTTCTTGATTTGTATAATAGTATATTAAACCACAAGTACCATAAGAGCAGTCTAGAAACACGAATTTAAGTTTAAAAAACGAGTTTTTTAAAGAATGAGTCCTTCAAGGTCTTATGAAACACGTTTTTTTTTGTAATTTGCCCCTTTTTAAACAAAAATGTTTACTTAGTTGATTTAGGGATTTTTGTGGCGGTTGGTAATGTCTTGATTTTAAAAGTGAAAGTTTGATCTAATCACCTTTTGTTTTATCCAAATTCCGTCATAAAACACGAAAATGGAAGATAAACAAGATAATCTTGCATGTATGCTGCCTGGAATACGTGAAATTGCCAAAAATACGGTCGCGAATTTGCTCGCATCAAAGTTTTCCACTGGACGCAGCCTGTTTTTGAAACATTTTGTAAGAGTGATACGCATTACATAATTCCGGATCAAACTTTGCCAACCTAAAGATTTTCATAAAATGTTCCGTGAATGAATGATTATGACATCGGAAATGATGACGTCGAGTTTCTTAATGTGTCTGTTAAAGAACCAATGAATGGGTCAAAAATACAAAACGTGGCCCAAAACAGAACGCTGCAGGAGTGATGAATGATAAAAACGAAATAGTATGGGACGATTGTGAAGTGAGGAAATGCTGGCAAGAGTATTTCGGAAAGCTGTATAGTAGTGAGGAACGTAAGACTGAAGGGTTAAATAAGGAGAATATAGAAGAAATGATGAATGAAACTGAGAAGGATATTGGAATAAATGAGGTAGAGAAAACGGTAGGAAGGTTAAAAACGGCAAGGGAGCAGGCGTAGATGAAATCACTGGTGAAATGCTCAAGTATGTGGTGCAAAGCTTATACGAAGATTGCGTGAATTATTCAATGTATGCCTTATGTGTGGAAAAGTGCCGAGTGATTGGAAGAGCGCGATCATTGTACCATTGTATAAGGGTAAGGGGAACAAGAGTGATTGTAAGAACTACAGAGGAATAAGCTTGCTCAGCGTACCTGGTAAAGTATTTGGAAGAATACTGATTGATAGAGTACGAGAAACTACACAATTAAGATGTGGATGTGCAAGGTGGCTTCATGCCAGGGAGAGGATGTGTCGATCAGATGGTTGCCTCCAGCAGGTGATCGATAAGTGTTTAAAAGTAAAAAGGAAGTTGTACTGTGCGTTTGTAGATCTGGAGAAAGCATATGACAGAGTGAATAGAGAGAAGCTGTAGGAAATATTAAATGAATATGGCGTAAATAAAGGTCTAATAAATGGAATAAGGGCAGTCTACAACGGTAGTCGGGCATGTGTTAGGGTGAGAGGAGGGTGAGTGAATACTTTAATATTGAGCAAGGAGTGCGACAAGGCTGTGTGATGCCACCGTGGTTGTTCAATGTATACATGGATAAATGTCTTAGACAAGCATGTAACGATACAAATGGTGTAATGGTTGGTGACGTAAATGTACGACTCCTGGTGTATGCAGATGACACAGTCTTATTAAGTGACAGTGCGGATGAGCTGCAAACCGCTCTGAGGAAGTTTGATACAGTCTGTGAGAGCATGGACCTAAAGGTAAACGTGAACAAAACTAAGATTGTGGTGTTCAATCGGGAAGGTGGAAAGGAGAGTAGAGTATTTACTCTGCAAGATGAAATTGTGGAGCAAGTGGACGAGCTGGTATATCTCGGTAGAATGTTTACTGCAGATGGTACAATTGAGAGCGAGATTGGACGAAGGGTCAATGCTGGAAGGAAAGTGATTGGAAGTATGTGGACGATAATGAGAAATGAAAGCATGAGCCTAGCTGCGAAACGAGCAATCTATAATGGCGTATTCGTCCCATCAGTACTGTATGGAAATGAGACATGGGTATGTCAAAAAGCACGAAAGAAAAATAAATGCCGTGGGTATGAGATTTCTGAGAAGCGCATGTGGTAAAACGAGAAGGGACAAGATAAAAAAATGAATGCATAATGAGGGAGTGTGGTGAGGAAAAGACGATGATGGATAGATATAAAAGTTGTACATTACGTTGGTTTGGTCACATTGAGAGAATGAACAACCAAGATTAACGAAACAAATATATGTGGTGAGGTTAGGGAAAGGTGGCTGGTAGGCCGCGTAAAACTTGGCTGAATGTAGTAGAATCTATGATAAAGGAAAGAAAGATAAGGAGTTCTAAAAACAAAAGGGCATGTCAGAGACTATGTATGAATCTTGCGGAAGCTAGGGAGATATGCGGAGATAGGAAAGCATGGCGAAAGATTGTGAATGAAAAATAAATAAGAGGCAGGGATTGTTTTGCCTACCCCGCAAGGGAATGGCGTGAAGGTTAAGTTAAGTTAAAGAACCAAAAACATTATTTTCGTTATTGTTACCCATTTTCGCTCTTTTTAGCAATATTAAGGCACTTAAGGGATAAGTACTAAATCACAAACATTAAAAACTTGATATTTGACATATTATTTCTCATTTCGATAGCCACCATTCATATCATTCTCGAAATCATGGCTAAGGAATTACAATTTTCCGTCTTTTGGAAATAACTCTGGAACAGTTAGATTAATTTATAACATGTCATATCACTTTGTAGCAAACCTTACCGCCAATTCGATTACACAACAGAAAATAGGGTATTTCATTTAAAAAAATTGATTTTTGCATTTTTAACTTTGGCTGAAAAGTATAAATTTAGGCATTATTCTCAGGCAAAGATTTTTATTATAAAAATGCATATGATAAAGGCATCTTTAAACTACAAACTTCATTGGATTTTAACTTTTTATATCGATCCAAATACGAGTTACAGTCCATTTTGTAAACGTCAACCAGCTGTCAAGATTTCACAAAATAATTTTTATCTTAACAACCGTAATAGATGAGCATGGTATAGTTTCAATCCAAAAATGCAACAATATATAGGGTGTTTTGTTGCAAATAACAAAGTAGATGGCGACTTCCGTTATAACCGAAGCGCTAGAAGTCAAAATATTTTAAATGAAGAAAACTAGCTTTGCTATTAATAAAGTATTATTATAAATTTAATTAGACAATCGAGACACATAGAATATTAATTAATCATAAGCTAAGATCACATAATCAAAATTGTATGTAAAATGTCATCTGTCTTTTTATTTCAGTCCATAAGATACATTTCAGGTACTATCGACTAAAATTATTCTGTAGGTGAAAAATATAAATTAGATTCTGTGCATGTGCAACAACATTATTTTAACATCTTACTTTCATTTATATACTTTCACGCATGCATGCATCTATGCATAATCTTGCTACTACTGTTCGATTATAACATGGTGAGGTTTTTATTTTAGTAATTCAATTAACCTTACTAGCTTTAGATGTTGATATGTTTCGAATAAATCAAATATATTTACTTTATTGCTATTCACATTATTTTTTATGGTAAAATATTCTGTAGTTAAAACGAATTAACTACGGACTAATCTGTAAAGTACTGATTTAGTTTTATTTTTAGGGTTGTACAAATTCTCCTGATTTGGAATTTGTGTATGATGATACTGACCTCCATACAAATGAAATTGCAGAATTGTATAGTTACACAGAGCAAGCAGAGTTACAATTTAATGTTAAGGCTTTTGAGGATCAAATGGAAGAGTATGCTCTTCCTCCTAGCTGGCAGAGGTTATCGCTTATACAAAGAAAGTCGGTTGTTATGAAATTACTTGATCAATTAGAAGTTAGCAGTAAACCTATGCGAATGCGTGCTGCACGATGTATACTATACATTGCTCAAGGGTGTTGGGCTGAAATGCAATCTGACGCTGAACAACAACAATGGACACGAAATAATGTTATATTACTTTATGATATGGGTGTATTCGCTGCTTTTACTGACTTATTAAATATTGAAATTGAGTAAGGCTCCTGTTTTAAATTACATTAACTATAGAACTTAGTAAATTTACGAAATGTGCCACTAGTAGGTTAAATAACCGAAAATTTATATTTTTAGAAATCTATTGTTCTAATTTCAAAGTAACAATTTGTTAGCATACAAAATAGTGTCAGTGTGAGCATGATTTTTTTCTACTGATGTAGTGTCAACAAAATATTAATCTGGGTTTTAACACTATAAAAGTGGGTGCTATAGTTTTGTGATGAACCCAATCACGTAGAATACTAACAAAATCGGTATATTAAAAAGAGTATGCTTATAAACAGCATTTTTGTTTGTAGTTACATAGTTACATATTTAATACTGAATGAGCAATGGGAAATTAATTTTTTTTGTGAACTGGATAAATTTCACAATAGCTTATGGCTTTTTTTTGTACTGATGTTTATTGTTTGTGCGTATCTAGCGAATATTTATAATCAACTGCTATATAAACTATTTTGTAGGAACAGTGCTGCTGCTCATGTCGCTATGAGAAAAATTGCAGTGTCATTGGCTGATTCTCAAGATTTAAGAGTAATTTTATCAGTTTTATACACTATTACAGAAGTTTTAAGGCATGAAAAAACTTTAGAATCATCTGATCACAAGAACCAAGTGGAAGCATTTACTAACGAAATTGGTGATTATTTCAATATTATTAAACTAAGATTTGAATATCTTATTTTTCAGCTGTTTCATTAGACGAAGAACATTTAGTTGTAAAATTATTAGGAATGGTGACAGGGTTTTGTAGTGGTGCTGCACCACATTTTCCAATGAAGAAGGTTTTATTATTGCTATGGAAGCTTATTTTAGTATCTTTAGGTGGTATGAATACATTAAAAAACTTAAAAGCAGATAAAAGGACAAAGGCAAAACTACCTCCACAGGATGAAGATACGCTTGAAGTTGCTAAAACTATGAGAGCATCTTCTCCTCCAGCTAGTGCATCAGATCTTTTAGAAGCGCAAAATCCAAAACGTAGTAGTAGACCATTTCGACGCGTAATTATGTTAATTTTTGTTTTATGGTTTTTATTAACTTTAATTATGTAGAGTTTAATGAAACAGAGTTCATTGGATGATCATGATGCTTTAGGAATGGAATTGGATACTGGATTGGGCCCTGATAATGGTGATGATATTGTTGACGAATATGATGATCGTAGGCCAACGGATTTAAGTGAAAATCAAATTTATAATAATTACCCACACAGGCCTAGTTCTCCAATACCTATACCATTACCCCCACCAAGAGGTAAGTTTGAAATTACTTTTACGCATCTTTAAGTGACAGGTGAGAGATCCAAGTTATACAGCTTAATGTACGTTTGAAAAGTTGTATTTAATTGTGATTGTACGAAAAAATGTGGGCTTCATGAAATAAATTTACAAAATTCTACTATCATGTAATTTATGACTTATTGCAGAAACTAAGTATGTCATTTACTACTTCATGATTGACTTAACTATAATTATTCAATTAACATGAACTTACCTAGATTAGTACTTAACTAAATTTTACTTCTACATTTACACACAATTTTTAATTTCTTTCTTGAGACCATTTCATATTGTCATATTACTGATATGTTAATAATAGTAGTTGCTAACAGTATGTTGTTAATGGAGAAAAAGGTGTGTTTTAAAACATGGTGTTAGGTGTAAAACATTTATTATGAAGAATCAATAAGATTTTAGGATTAGAACTAATTATTAAATAAAATTAAAGTGTAAGGTTAAGCATACACCACCTGTTATTAAAAATGGACCATTTGCATATAATGGAGCCATCACCTCTGATATTTGATAACAATTTAAATAAATCCCACGAAACGTTTAAGCAGCGATTTCAGTTATTTTTAAAAGAAACAGAACTGGAGCAAAAAAATCGCAAGGACGCTGGTGAAGATAATATCAAATTAAAGGTATCAGAAGAAAATACTGCTAGTTACAGTGCAGTAGTACAGATTTTTCACAATAATTGTAAGCCACATAATAGTAAAGTTTACAATAGATTTAAATTTTTATCGAAATCGTAAAAAAACGGAAAAAATATTAATTGAAGTATTTGACGAAAGAGTGCAATTTTGGAAAAGACAGAATTGTTGATAAGAGATTATATAGTTTTAAGAATACAAAATAAACAATTACAGAAAAAGTTGCTGGCGCAGCAAACGTTGGGACTGAAAAGAAGTGCTGCAGAATTTGTGAAGAGGATAGCAACGTGAAGAAGTAAATATGTTATTAGTAGAGTGCTCCTTCTAAGGAAAGTCGTAAAGAAATGACTGCTGTGGAGGTTTTGGTGTATTCACAAAAAATGAAAGGTCATAACATACTGATTCTAAACGTCAAGGCCGTCCAAAATCGGTCCACGCATTAGGGCATAAAACACGAAAAAATGAATTAAGCACATGTACGGACAGACGAAAAAAGATCTTAATTTTCTTTGTACAGTGATTGTCAAACGTTGCCAATTACATCGGGCCTTACGCTGTTATCTCAATTCAGAATCCATAAAAATTGATAAATTTTGAGCAACTTTTGTGTTTACATGGTATTATCTAATAAATGGAAGCTTAAATCAAAAAATTTCACTCTTAAAAAAACTTTTGCTCATTGTTTATCTTTACGTTATACATATAATTATATAGAATACCCCATTTCACATACCTTTACTATTACCTATTACTGTGATAGGGTTTGTTTTTGAGCGTATTAATAAGAATTAATTATTAGTTAGGGTCTGCTTAACTTAAACAAGGAGTGCTTGGTAACCTTGTTGAAATAGACTTTATTACTATATTCTATGCATTAGTCACATATTGAGAAAATATATTACGGTAAAAATTATGGAACAGAAAGAAAACCAATTTGATAAACAGTTCACAAATGCAAATGCATTGTCCTTTTTTTACAATTGTACATTTCAAAACGAACTTTAGAGTGAGGGTCGTCAATAGTGAATGAATCAGAAGTGAAATTGATTGATTGTAAATAAACTAATATTTCTAAATTATTTTTTAAGTGGGGTTGTAAAGTTATAGATTAGAAAAATTATGGATAGTATAGCGTAAGTATAACGTAAAGAACGACGAGCGAAACTTTTTTTAAGAGTAACATTTTTTGATTTAAGCTTCTGTTTATTAAATAATATGATCTCAACTCAAAAGTTGCTCAAAATGAGATAATGGAGCTTTAAGTTTCATTCTTCCATAAGGCTCAATGCAGTTGTCAATGTTTGACAATTATTTACAACTTTTACTATATAAATAAAATTGTGATCTATATACGGAAAAATTCGATATTTTTTCTTCTTTCTGTACATATGCTTAACTCGTTTTTCGTGTTTTATGCCCTAATGCATGGACCGATTTTGGACGGCCTTGACATTTAGAATCAGTAAGTCATGAGCTTTCATTTTTAGTGAATTGCGCAGCATATGAGAAGAAGTGTAACATTTGTGGCAAGCTGAGACATTTTAAGGTTTGATGTCCAATAGCTAAAGGGAATAAATATAGTAATGGCAGGAGAGATGAATTCAGCAAAAAGTACAAAAAAGTAAATGAAATAGAAGGTAATGAAACAGAGATAGTTGATGAGATGTATGATTTGTTTATCGCCACATTGGAGGTTAATACTCTATCTAAAATGTAATATGTTGCCACTTATGTATACTAGTCGTTTATTTCTGTTTATATCACTTCTTTTTGTTTAAATAAAACTCGGTAGTATTAAATCTTTATATTGAGAAACGACATGCTTACAACAGATTCAGTGGTTGAACTACCCAAATTAAAAATAAATTTTCGCGTGAAACCCTAACCTTCCGAGATGTCACGGAAGTAAGGGCCTTTCTTACAATACAGTCCACATGTGAAAACTATAAATTAATTAATAATACTAAACATATCTATAAAAAAAACATTTAAATTAATTCATATCCCCCACCTTGGAAGGATCCCCTTTCAACTCAAAAACAATACAATGGATAATACTCGATACATGTACATAATCAATTATAACACCAAAACCATATATATATATATATATATATATATATATATATATATATATATATATATATATATAAAGTAAAAGTATTATAAATTCAACTTCCCTTTGGTCGTAAACTCAATTATGTTTATTCTGTTGGTAGAATGCATAATTTAGTAACCGACCGTTTATACACTCTACTGCGCGTTTTTACACTGGCGACACGTATCGCACCTGGATGCACTTTAACAACCCGTCCTAGCTGGCATCCCAAGGGTACAAAAGCACCATCGTTCCTTCCTTTACCGAGGGCTGATCATTTTTCTGCCACTTCGTCGTCCTTGCAGCTCGCTAATATATTCTTTAGACTAGCGGTTCCAGAACTGGTGAACAATTTGCTGACAGCGTTGAAACCGTGATAACATCGACTCCTTGACATAGACCAGATTGCGTTCTGGTACACTAATAAGACCTTTGCGTGTTAAGAAGTGCGTGGGCGTAATAGGATTAAGGGGCCGGGAATTTATTACCGCTTCTAGTTGCGTTAGGCTAGTATACAATTCTTCAAATGTCAGGATGACATTACCAACGCTGCGACGTAAATGATATTTCACAATTTTTACTCCGGCCTCCCACAAACCACCAAAGTTGGGAGAGCTAGGGGGGTAAATTCAATTCATCCTTGCCACAGAGCGATTTAAAGCTGCTATAAAACCATCAGTTGAGGTCGGAGACTAATTCAATATGAATACCTTTAATGACAAAACAAGCAAAAATTCAAACGTACGCCTTCACAGATTTACTACCCCGACCATTTTTATTTTTTATGAAAATAGGGCCACAATAATCCACGCCACAGATGTTAAAGGGAAACGTTTGTGTTATACGGTACTTTAGTGAGGAGTCCATTATTGGATTTGTAATCCGCGGGCTTGGACGAAAACAAGTTACGCGATTTCGCACAAGTGATTTAACTACATTACGCCCTGTTATCGGCCAATATTTTTCCCAAACTGTTGCTTGTGGACCGGAATGCAAAGTTCTTATATGCTCGTATTTTACTATTAAAAGGGTTAGTTTGTGTTTAGGGGGTAGCAAATATGTATGCTTTATATTCTCTGGAAAATTTGAATATTGGAGCCTCTCCCCCATCTCTAATAACGGCGTTTTCGTCTAGAAATGGATTGAGTGCCAAGAGCCTGCCCTTAGAACTTATTCCTTTATTTGTTTTTAAATCGGATATATCCCTAGGAAACACTTCTGCCTGAGCTACCTTTACTAATGCTTGCAGCGCATTATTCAACTTTTCTAACGTTAAATTACCCATTTTTCTTGCATGTTGTGGTTGAGTGCTGTTAAATTTGAATCTTAAACAATAAGTCGTGATTCTTTGAAAGTTTGTGAAAGATGAGTATTTATCAAACATTTCAAAATTGACACTAACTATTACCTTAAGCGTTGTTGTTTACCGTCTAATTTCGTCAAGATACTGTGGAGTTTCTTGAGACTCATTATATGGAAACCATGCATTTCTAAAGTCACGAAGTTGCTGATTAAAGTACACCGGAGAATTTTAATATTGCCCAAACCGTCTACTTGATTCACAAATTGAAGCCAGCGAGTGTGTAAGTTTGCGGGTATAGACTCGTCCCATGATAACTTGTGTGACCATAATTTTTAAAATATAAGTTTTAGCACGATAATACACGGAGCTAATAAACCTAACGGGTCGAAAATTTTATTAGCTATAGTCGAAAGGATTTGTCGCTTAGTTTTTATATCAGAAACGGGTATCCATATTAGGCCCAAAGTTTTCGTGCCTTCTTGTGGGCCAATTTGCAAAACCATCGCTTCTTCAGAACTTTGCACTCCTTTCAAGACGTTGGATTCATTTGAAACAGAAACAACCCCTCTTTAGGATTTTTATAATTTCATCACGTACGCGTATGGTTTCTTCAATTGTATTTGCTCCCGTGAGCAAGTCATCTACGTTATCCTGTAGGATAATTTTTGCGGCGGATATTGATTGACATTCTCGCGAGCTAATTGCTGAAGGCAGCAAACTGATAAAAACGTAACCTTTGTACCATATGTGGTAATAGCTCAAACAATCAGATGACCTTTCGCGCCAGATAATATACTACAAATCTCTTTGGTCTGGCTGAACTAGTACTTAACGGTACATATTTGCGACGTCTGCAGAAACCACGTATTGATGGGTGCGAAACCTAATTAAAATTGAAAATAAGTCATCCTGCAGAACGGGTCGTGCCAGTCGTCGTTTTCGCGGACGCATCAAATACTACTCGCAATTTTGTAGTCTACTATCCTCCTTGAGGACAGCATGATACAGTAGATAATAGTTATTGTCATCTAAATTGGTTATTTTGGCCATGTGACCCTCGCTTCATACTCTCTCATAAACGCTACGTATTGTTGCCTTAATTCCAATTTTTTACCACTTACGTTCTAGTGAACAAAATCGGCTTATCGCTAAATCCTTAAGATGGCCTAAATTATTTAAACATTGCTTTAAGGGAATAGATAGTATAAACCTACCATCGTTTTGACGAGTAGTTGTTCGTTCAAAATGACGCATAATTTTTCATCGTGTGATAATATCCTTGTCTTAGGACACTCCTCCAAATTCCAGAACTACATTACATCGTGCAATTCTAAGTCAATGGGATTATGTTCCTCCAAGTTACAAAATAACTTCTTGCTTCTGAGAAAATATTGGGTCAATAGGACCGGCCAATTCCTACCCAAGGGTGTTTTTTGTAGCACAAGATTGTTACTCTTTAAAGTTACTTGTTCACATAACATTGTTGCTTATGGTAAATTTAAGAAACATAACGTTACAATGTAAAGTTAAGCATAAAATATGTTGTATAAAATTTGTAAAGGCACAGTGAAGTCAAAAATGACATGGCTAAAATTGAGTGAAAGGGTGACGTGTGTTGTGTAAACGTTGCAGTTGCATTGTAATGACAAATGATCTTGAACGTGTGTGTGTTGCAAAGAATCTAAACAAGTTAGCTACGTGACAGGAATCCTACACTGCATGAATCATTTGAAAGTTATTTTGAATATCGACTGCCTGAAGGCTTCTCAATAGCAACTGCTTCTATAAACCGACAAAGAATACAGCAAAAAATTGCATAATGAACTCTTTGGAGACATGTTTGATACAAACAATTCATTTATTGGATCAACCGTTGGGTACCATTAGGCCTCGGTAAAAAAGGTAATTCCTGCTTGTGTAATCAGTAACATCAGACAGAATTATCCTAAGGAAAAGGGATAATTTCCTAGGATCCATTTCGGTGGAAAACCATGATCCAGATTATTTTGATTAGTGATTCAAAATTTGTTCTTACAATTGTATTTATATTTAAGAACACATAAATCATGTATTTATAAAATTATCATGTAAGTACCATGTAACATGTAGGAATAAATATGCTAACTTTTTAAACTAGAAAAATAGTTTGAAATACACGATACAATACTAAGTAAAAGTAAAAAATAACAAATGTTATAAATCAAATATTTTTGTACTGAAACCTGGAAAAATGCATTTTCCGGGTTTTCTTTAAAGCAATTTTGTTGTGTAGCATAATCATCTTTGCAGTTCAAAGTTATCATAGCATCTCTACTAACTAAATCACAAATTGTTCTTAACAGTTCCTCATGTGATTCATTCAAGAGCTCTAGTACAACAATAATGCTTGATGTGTTTTCTGTCTTTTAAAAACTCTCCTTGCTCAGTTGTTGATTTTCAAATTTGTAAAATCGTTAGAATGTGGTGATAACCATACAAGATCCCGACCTTCCTCTTCAGAAATTGGACCGAGGTCACATTAACTAAATAAGTTTTCATCCCATCTGTGTATATTGCATACATGTTTTAGAAGAGAAGTGAACTTTACAACCAACAAATCTTGATTTCCGTCACAATTTTGAGTTGGCCACCACAAATGATTTGTTATACTTGATCTCCATGTTGTTAATAATGGTACTTTTTTTTAAATTTTCAATTTTTTAGTTAAACTGTTTGCCATATCGTCGGTCTAGCATTATCTTGTTCTATATCCATGAAAGGCAACTTCTGGCAAATTGAAGTTAAACATTATATTGCACAAATGAGGAATTGTTATAAGAATTCATGATTTTTTTTAAATGTTATTAATTTAGGCTATGTCAAGGAATCAATAAAGTGGAAAATGTAATTTAGTGACTAATTACCTTTCGTTTTTTATGACTTTTAAGTTTAGGAGATAGAACAAACGGAGTAAATAATTTCATTTATTAAAAAAACGTGTGGAGATAGACTAAAATTACAGGAGGTAGAATAAAATAAGACTAAATAAAATAACATAAGGTTTTACTTGAGATGCTCCTATAGATTTTTGAAACACAAAATCAAAATTGGCGCCTTTATATCCTTTAGGCATAATATAAACTTAAACTTACTTACTTAAAATAAAATAAAATAAGGCAAAAATGTTAACAATAAGTTTTAACCTAATATTTATTTCTAAAAAAAATAAGAAGATAATAAACCTAATTTAACAATTATTATATCCACTTTAAGCTTTAATTTTAATTTGATTATCATTTTTTTGAGATAATATTTCTCTTTTTAGTTCCGGAAACAGGTTTATCTTGTGAACGCTTTTTAGGTAACATCTTATCCGATTTTGTCTTGTTTTTAATACTTCCTTGTTGTTTTATAACTTTGCTATTGAGCTTTTGAAGTAAAGTTTGAAAAAAACAATTTGTCATCTTCATTTGGAATGTAACTGATCATTTCTCTTAAGTGTTTTTTTTTCTGTTCTGGAATTCATTTGGTACTGTTTTGTTAAAATCTACAGGATGGTGCTGATTTTTTCCTTTATAATGTAACTTGATATTTTGGAATGAGTTGTCACCAAAATGATTTTTTATATTGAATATTATTTGGAGAATTCTTAGTATACAAGATAACTTTAAGTGACACATAGGGAACTGATGAATACTGTATTAGTTTTGACTCCAAGTGATAGTCTAGGTAATCATTTTCTGTCATTTGTAGTACTTTATATTTATTCTTCCAAGTCTTCGGTAGAGATAATAAAAGTCGTACTAATGATAAAGGGCTCCATATTTCCAGATCCCGTAGATGTCTCTCTGTGCAGCTATGTGCTGCGTCAACTTCTTGTGCATTGCCATGACCTGGTTTTCCAAATTTTTGCTCTATGAACTCCAGAGTTGTGCAGGTATTTAAGAAATGTTGCAGTGCAAAGCTCATTATAGAATTCTTATTTTGGGGTACACAACTGTCAGACCAAATAATTATTTTCTTTAGATCTGGATTATCCTTTACTAATTGTTTCAAAATCTCAACGAGAGCGTTGGAAATATGTACAGCTACTCGACCTGACAAAAATTCATGCCAAACTGCATTATAGACAACCTTTGTTTGAAGCAAATGAGCTGTAAAATTATAACAAGACAGTTTGCTTTTATAATAAAAATTTGAAACATTTGCTCTTGGAAGAGAAAATACGTTTTGAAGATCGTAAGTAACTACACCTGTTTCAGTTTCATCTATACCATGAATTCGATCACGTTTTGTTTCTTCATTTCCAATTTCCTTTCTTTTAAGATGTTCTTCTTGAGCAGTTTGTTCTGCTTCAAATGCAGGATTTTTTAATGTTTTAAATAATTCACATTTATCGCAAAGGTCTTTCTTCGGCTTTAAAAATGAAATATTAAATTCTTGATTAATTATTTCTGCATACATATGAAATTTAACTGGTTCTGTCATGGCTTCTCGATATAAATTATACATTTTTTCAATGTTCAAGCCAGTCTCAACCTATTTTCTTTTAGAATCTTTTCTAGAGTAGTGTGAATCTACAGATGGAAAAGATTGAATATGATTACGGACTTCATCCTTTTTTTCTTCGTCAATTTTTCAGGATTTGTGTGAGCTTTAAAATAGTAATATATACGTTGTTTGCTAATATCTAACGTATTTAAGAAGTAGTCTTGACATACCCGAATTTGAACACGCGAAATAATAAAAAAATAAACATATGAGTAAGTTTTCCGACTATTTGTCTGACTTCTTACCGACTTTGAAGGTTTCATATTCCCTTTGGAATCTCTATATTCTTCACCCCCTTGTCTTTTCATCTTTCTGATGTTTTGTTTCCAGTTCTTCACATTTCTCTTTCTTTTCCTGGTATGTATATTTTTTTTATTTTCGATATTAGACGGCGTGGTAATTTGGTTTCCATCATTTTCATTTTTGATATTTTGTTCCCTCTCATCTATAATCAAAACAGTATAATTACATTCAGTAAACGGTTTAACCCACCTTCACTCACCTTCAACAAACTGTAACTTCAATTTCTTGTGTGTTACTTGCTATACAGTTGTCCTTGTTTCTATATATTATTTTCACCATATTTCCTTCGGTAGATAATGCATTATTATCTAGTAGAATTAGTTCATTACCTAAAGCCTCATCTATTGTTTGTTCTAATTCCCTACAAAATATTAAAATGTGAGGTTAAGAGGATGATTTTTAAAATAATAATAAGTTTGCTTACCTCCAATCATAAGAATTACAGCTGGAAGGCCGCTTTGGAGCATCGGAACTTTGTGTTTGAAAAGAACTCATTTTTCACTTATTATAATTAAAAAATATAAAATAATATAACACTAATTCTCACCGTAATGCAGTCTGTGGACATAGCACATTATAATCCGTAACTGAATCCGTATTTGTGTATTTGGAGTGAGTGTTGTAATAATAATACGCATGCGCATATGGATATAGAACAAAATTTTATACAAACTAGAAGTTCAACATAATACTATTAACTGTGAAATATTTAGTGGATGTAGAATATTTATTTACTAAAAAAATCTTTATGCATCAAGGTAACTTGATACAAATTTAGATATAGAATAAGATATTTTTTTTTTTAAATTTTGATGTCAATAAGTCCATTTTTGATAAAAATGAAGATAGAACAAGATAATTCTGGACCGACGATATGCCACACATCGAATTGATGGATAATATTTGGAAACTTGGTCCTAAGAAGAAGTCTAATTTCTCGATGTCTTATCAGAAAGAAAGAGAGTAATTTTCATATTTTCTTCGTGTGTTAGTCGCTGCAAGATTTTTTCACAAGCTGTTCCTTCAAGATCTCCTGTTACCACCCCTTTTAACAACGATGAAATCTATGGTTTTCTGGTTTTTTACATTCATGACAGAATATGTTGGATATTGTCCATCACCACTAATCCAAATGTCTTCACCACTTGTATTTAAAACGTCTACTAAATTGTTTCTTTTGTCATGAAAAGTTTGTCATATAACTAGCGTTACGAATTGCCTCACTATTGAATGAAACGTTGAATTCGAAAAAGGTAAATGTGCGTGCAAAAGAGGCTAAAAGTGTATAACCCATCCCTGTTAAGTACATGGCACTAGCAAGTTTTATATTACCCATTGCAAATTTATTTGGAATTTTTTGAGAATACCACGTAAATGTACGATTGTTTATACATAGGGTTTTTACTATTAAAAGTGTTCCCTTCATGGAGCATATTCTTTGAGTAGTTTCTCCCCCAACACTTTGGCATTTCTTAAATAAGAGTGAAATATTTTGGCCAAATACAAGAAACACCACCGAAGAGTTCACATTTCCTACTGAAATCTCGTTAGATTCATCATGACTAAGGCCATTCATTTTGTTGCAATCCAATAGATTAAATTGAGTGTCCAAGTCCTCATCTATAAAACGTTTCTTTTCAGAGTTCAATTGGATGCTGCAACCGACTTTTCTAGTTCCTTCGCTATCATTTTCAATGGATAACACATCCATTTCTATAAGTGGATTAGCAGCATAATTACCATTTGACTCCGAAGAAGATAAACTGTATATGTCAAGATAAGAAATTTTTTTTGATGATGTACCTCCAGATGTACTAGGGCCCTCCTGAAACTGCATGATTTCTGAAACTTGTTTTTTAGTTATTGCATTTTCTCTTTTTCGATGCCGATGCAGATAATCATGAGGTTTTGGCTTCGTTTTCGCCATTTAGGAACAATGAAGGCATTTTTTTAAATTTATTTTGAACTGTTCCTTCTACAAGTTTTTTTAAAACTGAAGAAGAAGGAAATTGATGAAAACCCATCTTCAGTTTTATCTTTTTCTTCTATTAGAATTACTCGTACAACCGATCACACAGCAGTAAACCATCTTAAGTGTTCCTACATTGTTATTATAATACAATTTATATACATTCTTAATCAAAAATACACTATCTTAGTTAGGTGCAGATTTTTCTGTATTAATTAATATAAAATACGAGTATGTAGTATCTAGTATTTTAGCACAAAACTACATAGATTTGCATCAATCGTACTATTGGCTATACATGGCAATGCTCGGTGTATCAAAAGTGATAGTAGATATACTACTCCATTCCTGTCCCACTTTTGTCACTAGATTTGTCACCAGATTTGTCACCAGAAAAGTCACTAGATTTCTAGGTTGGTAACATTGCTGGGTGCTAAGTCAAGGCCACGTTGTTGGTAACGGGGCTACGTGTTAGGTTGGTAACCCTGCTAAGTCAAGGTCAAAGGTAAAAAGTTGCAAGGTAATCAAAAATAGTATTCAAGGTCGAAGACTTACGGTGGTGTCATATTTCTTAGAAATATAAAAAGGTGAAAAGCTAAAAATAGAAATTGCCAGGTAATCATAAATAATTTTCAAGGTCAAACTTTTTAGCGGGAAATATAAATTTTGGAGCTGATCATCATATTTATAGTCAAGGTCAACAGTAGGTATTTAACAAGTTTAAGCATGTCAAGCATGGTCAAGGTGAAAAGCTAAAATAGAAATTGCAAGGTAATCATAAATCTAAGAATATAATTTTCAAGGTCAAACTTTTAGCGGAAATATAAATTTTGGAGCTGATCATCATATTTCTAGTCAAGGTCAAAAGTAGGTATTTAACAAGTTTAAGCAAAGGTCAAAGCTAAAATAGAAGTTGCAAGGTAATCATAAATCTAAAAATAGTTTTCAAGGTCAAAGGTTATTGACCTACGCTGGTGTCATATTTCTTAGAAATATAAAAGGTCAAGGTGAAAAGCTAAAATAGAAGGTTGAACTTTTAGCGGGAAATATATTTCTTATATAAATTACGTGTATAGGTATACGGATCCTAACTCACAGTGCACGTACGCGTTCCCGTTTCAAGGTCACAGGTTAGTAACATTGCCTATTTCAAGGGGTAGCAACCCTGCTAAGTCCCCGCTTCAAGGTCACTAGAAAAGTTACTAGGTTTTGATTATCCTGAAGGTCATTGCCCTCAGTCTCAAGCAAGTCTATGCATGTTTCAAGGGCACGCCCTATTCTGAGAAATCAAGAACAAAGGGGTTGTTTAAAGTCTATGCTTTCAAGGCCACATGAGAGAACAAAGACGATCTATTGTTTTGGCTGAGTCATAGCTTCTGAAGTTCTAGGAAATCAAGAACAAAGACGATGCATTGTCGACGGTTCAAAGTCTATGCTTTCAAGGCCACATGAAAGAACAAAGACTATCTATTGTTCCGTTATTCTAAAAATAGATTGTTATCTCAATTCTAGGAAATCAATAACAAAGGCGACCCATTGTCAACGCTTCAAAGTCTATGCTATTTTCAAGGTAAAAGAACAGAAGCGATTCATTCTTCTGGTCGAGTTATAAAAATAAATTGTTATCTCAATTCTGAGAAATCATGAACAAAGACGATGTATTGTTCAAAGTCTATGCTTATAATTTTCAAAGGTAAATGAACAAAGACGATTCATTGTTCTGGTTGATTTATAAAATAGATTGTTATCTAAATACATCTCTTTCAAGAACAAAGGCAATCCATTGTCAACGATTTAAAGTTTATGCTTATAAGGTCACACCTCTGATAACAAAGACGATCCATTATTCAGTTATTTTAAAATAGATTGCTATCTCAATTCTAGAAATCAAGAGCCCTGAGGTGCATGTTTCAAGCAATGTCACGCCCTCAAGTGAGCTAAACAGGTGGCCGTTCCCTAAACAGGTAGCCGTTTCCTAAAACAGGTAGCCGTTTCCTAAAACAGGTAGCCGTTTCCTTAAACAGGGGTCCGTTTCCCAAAACAGATAGCTGTTTCGCAACATTTCTTAGAAATGGTCAGGGCGAAAAGCTATAAATAGAAATTGCAAGGTAATCATAAATCTAAGAATAGAATTTTCAAGATCTACTCCACTTGAAGGTCACGACGATGATCTCATAAGCTATGCATAAAAAGTAGGTCATGAGTTCATTGAAGGTGAATACTCCACTTCAAGCTAAAATAGAAATTGCAATGTCACCATCCTCATCATATTACAAGGTCAAGGTCCGAAGCTAAAATAGAAACTGTAATGTCATCATCATCATCATCATCATCATCATATTACAATTCTTAGAAGTCTAAAAAATAGTGTGTTCAAAGGTTATTGATCTGTATATCATAGCTAAAAATGGCCGGTTCAAGTCCTCACTAAAAGTTGATCGCGTTACAGCTAAAAAGTATAGTGACAGCATGATCGTTGAAAGTAGCTTATGCGCGTAACCAGATATGTATGGTAATCAAAGAGATGGTTCATATCTGCACTAATGTAACATAGTGGGGGTCGTTTAGAGTAACAATATAAGGAAATAATGTAATGGGTAGTGAGTGTTGTGTCAAACATGTGGATGGCATACGCTCAAGAGCAATGGACCAAAGCAACTGACCTGAGAAGAGCGGTGGAACGCTTGAAGCAAGAATTTTCAGCATTAGTATTCGATGCCGAACATGAGGCGGTTTACGGGCGAGGTGATTATAGTGAAGCGGAGTGTAACGTCCTAGTGAAAAAGTATGAAAAAGGAGTAAAGATATGTGAAAAGTTTTTAAATTTAAAGGAAATATGTAGAACATGTTTTGTAGAAGAACTGAAAGCTGCGCAATTGCATCAGTTTTGCAATGATGTAAAAAAAAAATGGACGGCATCTCTTGATGGTAGTAGTTCATCCTCATCAGATGCAGATTAGCCTATCGATACAATTATCAAAGTGCATCTCCCTCTAACATCATGATGCAGTAATATATAGGACAGTTCCGGTGTCAACTATAATTCATAAGCGTTCTCGAATCAATAAAGATAGATCTATCTGCATTGAACAGTAGCACTTTCTGTAAATCCTTCACGAACGTAAAAGACGCAAAATATAAAGTGATTGATCTGAATACTATCAACACAAAGTATGGGAAACATATTATCATTGAAACCTAGAACTTTAAGTGCATACTTACCTTAATTCATAAGCGTTCTCGAATCAATAAAGATGGATCTATCTGCATTGAACAGTAGCACTTTCTGTAAATCCTTCACGAACGTAAAAGACGCAAAATATAAAGTGATTGATATGAATACTATCAGTATGGAAACATATTATCATTGAAACCCAGAACTTTAAGTGCATACTTACCTTAGGATTTTATGAATAGTTCAAAAAGAAGATCGCATTGAAAAGTTTAAGCAATATCTGGTTGAGAATGACGCATTACCAGCACCGGAACTGTAGGAAAGATGACTAATTTAACATTTATGTAAAAAAAAAAATAATAACATATATATCTATGTATAATTGTTTGGAAATAAATTATATATTTTTTGTTGCAAAAAAAAGAATGTCTTCTATTTTTGATTAAATGAAGGGTATATCATAATGAAGAGAGCTGCTATTGATGAGACTAAAAAAATGTAGCGTATAATAATATGGTGTCTGCAGCTATATTGGCTAAGCTGTTCAAGGTTAAAATTTATTGGTATCATATTACAATTCATACCAACTAAAGCAATATCTGGTTGAGAATGACGCATTACCAGCGCCGGAACTGTAGGAAAGATTGCATTAGCGCATATACAACACGCTAACGAAGACAACCAGACAAATATAGAAAAGTAATGATTGTTATAATTGATATGCAAGGATTCAAAACAGCAAGAAATATATTTACACCTAAGGAACTAGCGATATATAATGGAGAGCAAATTGCTCATTACGTATTCAAACCCCCATTTCCATGGCACACCTGGATAGTGAATTTCAAAAGCAAGCTAATTGGTTAATTCACAACCACCACTTCATCAAGTGGGAATATGGATATACTTCCCATGTCTATTCCTAGTATACTTAGTGATTGCATATCAACAACAGATGAGGTGTACGTTAAAGGACGAGAAAGCCACATTTTCGGTGTTTACAAAATTTTTAAAAGAATATTTGATAAAGGTTATATACCAAATTGGTCTAGTGAACTTTTCAAGATTGTTAAAGTGCGTGTAAGGAATCGGTCACGTACTTACTACAAGACAGGGACACCTATTTATAGACAGGAACTGCAAAGGTTAAATATTCGATGTGTATTTGGTGGAAAAGGTCATTTGACGTAAAAAGAATAAAGTGTACGAAAGTGGTTGGGATTAAAATAATATTCATGGATCGATGATGATGATGATGATAATGTAGTTTATAAGCATATTATTGTAAGGCAATAATCTCATTTATAATTCAATGATGCCGGTAAGAACAACAAGCACTTTGGAACACTTAAATTACTGTAGAAAGCATTACTATTGGTTTAATAACGGATATAAATGTCCTGCTTGTATAGGTACACTAGTATGAATATAACTTATTGTAATATAGTGTGTACTTAAGGAACTAACGTAGAATGTAATTTCTGTAAGAATAATAATAAAAGACCAATTGTAATTTGTATTATTTATATAATAAAGCATACTGATACATAAATATTAGGCCTAAAGTGTTTATGTAGTCCTCAAATGGTCAACCTAAACTGCTTTCAGTCTACAGGAAACAGGATAGAATTTGTCAAAAATAAATGGATCTATCTGCATTGAATGGTAGCACTTTCTGTAAATCCATCACGAACGTAAAAGACTTGGAGGTGTGTGCAAAACATAAAGTGATTATATGAATACCATCGACATAAAGTATGGTAAACATATTATCATTGAAACCCAGAACTTTAAGTCGATACTTCCTTACAATTTTATGAATACTTCAAAAGAAGATCGCATTGAAAAGTTTAAACAATATCTGTCTGAGAATGACATGTAGATTACCAGCTCAGGAAAGGCAACTAATTTAACATTTCTGTAAAAAAAAAATTATAATAACATATGTCTATGTATAATTGTTTGAAATAAACTATGTATTTTTATTACAAAAATAAAATGTCTTCTATGTTTTGATTAAATGAAGAGTAGGTACATCGTAATGAAGAGAGTTGCTTGGGTAAAGGACTGCCGAGTTATGATTTATTAATGGAAGCAATTGACAACGTTTACGTTACTATAATTGTACCATTGGCAAGATACAATTTTTTCATGCAAAACTTTTGTATTTTCAAGAGACACCATCGTTCCTCGAGACTAGCGTGATTAGAGAAATTACACCTCAAGTGGAAGAAGAAGAACATGTAGGACTACGACCGACCCTTATTTTGAAAGAGGATGCATGTTTATAATAAAAAAGGCTTCTCCGGGATTGCATGATTCAGTAAACTTTTATTGCTAGAAATGGTGAAAGTAATAAGAATGATAAGAAGAAAAAGAATTATTAAGTATTGAGAGGAAGAAAGACTCGAGGTGTTAATTAAGGAAATAAAAATTGAGGATAGATTTAGAGCTGTATGAGGTAAAAAGAAAATGATGCAACTTTGAGTGAATGTCCATGAAATAAAGGTGCTTTAGTAAATAAATAATTACAGTAGTGTATGTTATATTGCATAAGGAAAAGGCACTTCATTTGAAAAAGAAAGTGTGTGTGTAGGCATAGAAGAAAGAAAAAAAGTGAAATTTAAAATGTTTCCATATGGTTTTAATTGAATTTGTATATATATATATATATATATATATATATATATATATATATATATATATATATATATATATATATATATATATATATATATATTAAACGAGTTTCTTATCATGATTTATTAAATTATACAAATTATGTAGGAAGAAATGACACATAAAGCTTATATATTTATATTTATTTATAAATCACTAGTCCTTTACCCAAAATTCCAATTTTGACATGTAGATAAACAAGTAAGAGCGCAATAGATAGCAATCCAAAATTCTCAAAACTAAAAGAATGTGAAAAAAATTTTCAAGTATTAATGACAAATTTTTAGTTTAGTATGTACAGAAAAGTTGAAACTTGCACAAATGAATAAATCATAACACTTTAGTCCTTTACCCAAAATTTTAATTTTTGGTATGTAGATAAACATGTAACAACGCAAAAAATAGGAGTTTCAAATTCCAAAATGTGGAAAAACTTCCAACTAGCGCTTTAAAATAAGTTTCATATGGTTTTAATTGAATTATATATAATATATATATATATATATATATATATATATATATATATATATATATATATATATATATATATATATATATATATATATATATATATATATATATATATATATATATTAAACGAGTTTCTTATCATGATTTATTAAATTATCCAAATTATGTAGGAAGAAATGACCCATAAAACTTATATTACAAAGAAAGAAAGAAAAGGTCAATAACATTATCCTGTTATATGAAATGTATGTCAGCATTTCTGTATGTGTCTATTTTAAAATAAATAAATACACTCTTTTTATAATATCAGATTAATTTTTAACTCAAAAATTTTGAATTTTTGTATATAGGTTGAATAAATAACAGCGCAAAGGTTAACATTAAAATAAATTCAGAATATAAAAAATTTCAAAACAGTCTTGTGAATATAGTACATAAAGGTTGAAACTTGCGTACATTTATATTTATATTTATTTATAAATCAGTAGTCCTTTACCCAAAAATTCCAATTTTCGGCATGTAGACTAAACAAGCATGAGCGCAAAAGATAGCACTCCAAAAATTCTCAAAACTAAAAGAATGTGAAAAAAAAATTTTCAATTATTAATGATAAAGTTTGTAGTTTTGATATGTAAGTGAACGTTGTTAAGGCTTAATAAATCATAACTCCAATGTCCTTTGCCCAAAAAATTCTGAATTTTCGTATATATATATATATCCAATAAGTAAGAGCGCCAAAGATAGTAGTTTCAAAATCTGTAAAACAAAAATGTGATAAAAAATGTATGTTACCAATGATATGTAAATATATGGTTTTAATCGCTTAATAAATCAAAACTCCAATGTCCTTTACCCAAAAATTCTGAAATTTCGTATACAGGTTCAATAAATTAGAGCGCCAATGATGGCAGTTCCAAAATTTACCAAAATGTGATAAAAAAAAGATGAATTTTATCAATGTAAATTTATATGTAAGTTAAAGTTGTTAACTGCTTAATAAATCACAACTCCAATGTCCTTTACCCAAAAATTCTGAAATTTCGTATACAGGTTCAATAAATTAGAGCGCCAATGATGGCAGTTCCAAAATTTACCAAAATGTGATAAAAAAAAAGATGAATTTTATCAATGTAAATTTATATGTAAGTTAAAGTTGTTAACTGCTTAATAAATCACAACTCCAATGTCCTTTACCCAAAAATTCTGAAATTTCGTATACAGGTTCAATAAATTAGAGCGCCAATGATAGAACTAAAAAAATTTGGGGAAAACTTGAAGGTCGTCTTTTACTATTGGAATATTAAACATACTCTCTCTCTCTCTCTCTAAACATGGCTAGAGCATCATAAATATGATAAGAAGAGAAAGAAAGAAACAGTTATTAAGTATTGATGAGAGAAAGAAAAGACTGAAGGTGTTAATCAAGAAAGTAAAAGCATTGAGGATAGATTTCAAATTATGTACCAAGAAATAGCATTATAACCTTATCACATAAAAGTATGTTTAATAGTATCAAATAAAACCATATCAAATTATTTTCTTGTAAATTCAACAACTGTTGATATCACTAAACAGATCCAACTGTCAATTTTACGTTTCTGGTGTGAATACTTTATTTCATAAAATAAAATCATTAGTTTTAGTATTTAGAAAATTTTGGAACTGTTATATCTTTTACACCTGTTATTTGTTCAGTCTATCTACAATAAATTCCTAATTTTCACTCTTAATGATTAAACTGCTATGTAATTATCAATATAAAACTGTTACAAAAAGAAGGTGAACAACATTATGAAATGTAGTAGTAAACAATAAATTATATGTTAATAAATATACTCTTTTTATCATAATTATATGTTAATAAATATACTCTTTTTATCATAATAGCTTAATGGTTAAGTTAAAATCCTCAATTTTGCGTGTAGAGAAAATAAATAACAGCGCAAAGGATACCAGTTAAATAAATTCGGAATTTTAAAATCTACAAATGATGTATTCAAACATTTACAAACCGTTTCAAATTGTAATGTAAACTGATGACATAGAAATAGAATGTTCGCTAAATGCTTTCACAGCAAAATAACTGCGTTCATTATCCTACAATGATTATTAACGCTGCACGAAAATTACAAGTCATGTTTTAAGTGTTGTTTAAATTGAATTGGGCAATTTAAAGAGCATTTAGATACATTAAATGGATAAATTGCATGCATATGTTTCTTCTGAGCTTACGTAAGTACAAAAAGGTGCGTTTTAAGTGCTTTTTGTTGTTTCAAAATGGAATTGGCTAATTTAAGTGTAATTTTTCATATTTCGAAAAAATTATTACATCAAATGATAGATTGTCACTTTAAAACACAACTGCGCTGAAAAAAAAATTTTTTTTTGCTCGGAATTAGGCGAAAAATTTAAATTTTTACGAGCGCATTTTTCTAGGACTGCTATTATTGGCGCTCTTATTTATTGAACCTATATACGAAAATTCAGAATTTTTGGGTAAAGAATTATCGAGTTGTGATTTATTAAGCAATTAACAACTTTCAATTTCATATTGCTTTAGTTGGTAAAACAAATTTTTTATCACATTTTGGGAATTTTGAAACTGCTATTATTGGCGCTCTTACTTATTGGATCTGTATACGAAATTTCAGAATTTTTGGGTAAAGGACATTGGAGTTTTGATTTATTAAGCGATTAAAACCATATATTTACATATCATTGGTAACATACATTTTTTATCACATTTTGTTTTACAGATTTTGAAACTACTATCTTTGGCGCTCTACTTATTGGATATATATATATACGAAAATTCAGAATTTTTGGGCAAAGGACATTGAGTTATGATTTATTAAGCCTTAACAACGTTCACTTACATATCAAAACTACAAACTTTATCATTAATAATTGAAAATTTTTTTTTCACATTCTTTTAGTTTTGAGAATTTTTGGAGTGCTATCTTTTGCGCTCATGCTTGTTTAGTCTACATGCCGAAAATTGGAATTTTTGGGTAAAGGACTACTGATTTATAAATAAATATAAATATAAATGTACGCAAGTTTCAACCTTTATGTACTATATTCACAAGACTGTTTTGAAATTTTTTATATTCTGAATTTATTTTAATGTTAACCTTTGCGCTGTTATTTATTCAACCTATATACAAAAATTCAAAATTTTTGAGTTAAAAATTAATCTGATATTATAAAAGAGTGTATTTATTTATTTTAAAATAGACACATACAGAAATGCTGACATACATTTCATATAACAGGATAATGTTATTGACCTTTTTCTTTCTTTCTTTGTAATATAAGTTTTATGGGTCATTTCTTCCTACATAATTTGGATAATTTAATAAATCATGATAAGAAACTCGTTTAATATATATATATATATCTATATAAATTCACCTTCAATGAACTCATGACCTACTTTTTATGCATAGCTTATGAGATCATCGTCGTGACCTTCAAGTGGAGTAGATCTTGAAAATTCTATTCTTAGATTTATGATTACCTTGCAATTTCTATTTATAGCTTTTCGCCCTGACCATTTCTAAGAAATGTTGCGAAACAGCTATCTGTTTTGAAACGGACCCTGTTTAGGAAACGGCTACCTGTTTTTAGGAAACGGCTACCTGTTTTTAGGAAACGGCTACCTGTTTAGGGAACAGCCACCTGTTTAGCTCACTTGAGGGCGTGACATTGCTTGAAACATGCACCTCAGGGCTCTTGATTTCTAGAATTGAGATAGCAATCTATTTTTAAAATAACTGAATAATGGATCGTCTTTGTTATCAGAGGTGTGACCTTATAAGCATAAACTTTAAATCGTTGACAATGGATTGCCTTTGTTCTTGAAAGAGATGTATTTAGATAACAATCTATTTTTATAAATCAACCAGAACAATGAATCGTCTTTGTTCATTTACCTTTGAAAATTATAAGCATAGACTTTGAACAATACATCGTCTTTGTTCATGATTTCTCAGAATTGAGATAACAATTTATTTTTATAACTCGACCAGAAGAATGAATCGCTTTTGTTCTTTTACCTTGAAAATAGCATAGACTTTGAAGCGTTGACAATGGGTCGCCTTTGTTATTGATTTCCTAGAATTGAGATAACAATCTATTTTAGAATAACGGAACAATAGATAGTCTTTGTTCTTTCATGTGGCCTTGAAAGCATAGACTTTGAACCGTCGACAATGCATCGTCTTTGTTCTTGATTTCCTAGAACTTCAGAAGCTATGACTCAGCCAAAACAATAGATCGTCTTTGTTTCTCATGTGGCCTTGAAAGCATAGACTTTAAACAACCCCTTTGTTCTTGATTTCTCAGAATAGGGCGTGCCCTTGAAACATGCATAGACTTGCTTGAGACTGAGGGCAATGACCTTCAGGATAATCAAAACCTAGTAACTTTTCTAGTGACCTTGAAGCGGGGACTTAGCAGTTGCTACCCTTGAAATAGGCAATGTTACTAACCTGTGACCTTGAAACGGGGAACGGTACGTGCACTGTGAGTTAGGATCCGTATACCTATACACGTAATTTATATAAGAAATATATTTCCTGCAAAAGTTCAACCTTCTATTTTTAGCTTTTCACCTTGACCTTTTATATTTCTAAGAAATATGACACCAGCGTAGGTCAATAACCTTTGACCTTGAAAACTATTTTAGATTTATGATTACCTTGCAACTTCTATTTTAGCTTTGACCTTTGCTTAAACTTGTTAAATACCTACTTTTGACCTTGACTAGAAATATGATGATCAGCTCCAAAAATTTATATTTCCGCTAAAAAGTTTGACCTTGAAAATTATATTCTTAGATTTATGATTACCTTGCAATTTCTATTTTAGCTTTTCACCTTGACCATGCTTGACATGCTTAAACTTGTTAAATACCTACTGTTGACCTTGACTATAAATATGATGATCAGCTCCAAAATTTATATTTCCCGCTAAAAGTTTGACCTTGAAAATTATTTATGATTACCTGGCAATTTCTATTTTTAGCCTTTCACCTTTTATATTTCTAAGAAATATGACACCACCGTAAGTCTTCGACCTTGAATACTATTTTGATTACCTTGCAACTTTTTACCTTGACCTTGACTTAGCAGGGTTACCAACCTAACACGTAGCCCCGTTACCAACAACGTGGCCTTGACTTAGCACCCAGCAATGTTACCAACCTAGAAATCTAGTGACTTTTCTGGTGACAAATCTGGTGACAAATCTAGTGACAAAAGTGGGACAGGAATGGAGTAGTATATCTACTAGTGATGTCACACAATAACTTAATTCTTGCTTTTGAACGATTTATTTATTACAAATTTCTGAGCAATATGCGATAATAGAACTAACCTAAGATTCTGCACCTATTAAATCAATTATAAAAAGTAGTCATTTTAGACTTCACTGTGCCTTTTAAGGAAAGAATCAACTTCTTCCTGGAATATTACTGACTTCATTGTTTGTACATCAGGTAAGTGAATTGCTTCGTATTTTATTGTTGGTTGATATGTTGGGCCCAACCATTCAAATGTTAATTTTTTTGTAACAAATTATGATTGCTGCAGCTTTTCTTTTACACTTAATACCGATGATGGTTCGTAAGTGTCCTTTTGGATGTCCACATTGCACTTGTTTTGGCGATAATTCAGTTTGTTTTAATTTGATAAACTGTAAATCGGCTGGATTGGAACCACACGAAGTGTTAGCTATTGCATTTAGTTGGTTTAAATGTGTTGAACTTTGTCAGATATAGTTTCACAGTTCACATTGCTAATTATTTTGATTCCTTATTTTGATTATTTGATTTCTAATTCTACAGTTATTAGTTTTACATTGTTTACATCAGTTCTAGAAATGATGCTTTCGAATTGTAATTCTATATTTGGCTTCTGTGCACCATATTTTCCACAATCGGTCTAGAAACTCTGGTTTCAATTTCTATCTACCTTCGATACACTTCAACGTCAAAATTATTGGATGAAATAACCGAAAATAACTGATCAATACGGTAAGTGATTATTTAATCCAAAATGAAAAAATACGTCACAACAAAACTAAACAAACATGATCAAATATCTATAAAGGCCTAAAATTTAATAAACGACGAAATCGGGGTTGTAATTCCTAAATTCCAAAAAAATACACAGCTCATACCCAAACAAATAAACAAGCTGCTTACCTTTTGGCAAATCCTGGTAATCGACAGCTGATCAGATGATCCTATAAAAAAGTTGGGACTACTCGCAAAACTATCATGTGCAAAAATAAATAGCTGTTCGGTCAACGACCTATTCACTTCATAATTACGTTACTTTATAATCTAAAATCTCTTTTAAAGTGACTTATTACCAAAATCAAAATAGCAATCGCTCAAACGAGATTTTCTTATTAGTCTTTACGTTAAAGCTTTCCTTAAATAATAAACCACTTCAAAGAAATGCCACTGCCAAGTTGTGCAAATTAACAGTTACCACAAACAAATACATTACCCATAAATTTTGAATGTAATCCAAAATAACTGAACTTCTAAATTTTGAATGAACGTGAATGCGTTGTGAGTAAAGATGAGGTTTACAAAATATGTACACTTAAAGAAACACTCAAGTTATAAACACAATACATATATATTCAAAATAACCGTAATGATGGAAAAATAAACAGTCTGCGAAATATCTAAACACATGAAATGTAATTCTGAAATAAAATTTCTACACTTTGATTTGGAATAATTCCTGCAGGGTTCCAACAACTCCAAATTTATGTATTTTATATATCCTAACTTTTAATTAACATCAAAAGATGAAGAAAACGTTGAGCATCTAAACTTTACAAATATGGTAGTACATAATTTTATATAACATAAACAGAATGAAACGATCAAAGCACAGTCCGAAATAGTTTATGAGTGAATATGCTTTAGATTGTAGGTTTAGCAGAGTAATAAAACGTAAAATTTCGGTGATGACAAAAGATTTTTATTGTAAAGCACACAACAATACAACTTCAAACATACCATCCCATAATCATAACATAATAATGGAAACATAACCTAATCCAGTAAAAGTCCCTAAACATTACCTACCAGCAGTAACATATTGGCGCGAAATTCAAAATTTAAAAACGATTGCCTACAGTTCAGCCAAGCTGACTTGACATCGTCCCTATCACTTACAAAAATAGTTCACAATAAATTCTTAACTAACTTAATGTAAATAATACAAGTTCACAACTTATAGTTTACAACACTTCTTATGTACTATTTAACTTATTCTTCTTAAGTGATATACACGTTTAATCGGGAAGCCTCAAGTATACCATCATAGGGCGTTTGTGAATTTTGAGAACCTATGATGTCATTTACGTCATACCTATCGTTTGGCAAACCAGCTGTTATGACCACGGTACTTCTCCCATCAGTATTTTCAACCATCACATACTCGCCTACTTTGTATTTAATGAGTTTCCTTATGGGTTTTATTCAAATAGGCTTCATTTTGACTTTGCACCTTTAACATTTTATCACTAGCTGGTGCACTAATATGATCTACACTGTTTATTTCTAGCTCAATATATTCTGCAATTTTAACTTCAATTTTCCTAATTGGTATCTCCCAAAAAGTAATGTTGATGGGGTTTCACCCGCTGAATGGTTTACAGTGATATTGAAATAAAATTCTACGTCTAGTAATATTGTATCCCAATCGTTATCACATCCATTAGTAAGCTTTGCTAACATTGGAGTAATGAACGATATGAAGACAATCAAATGGTTGAGAGCCTTTTGGTCTATTATGCAAAAAAGTGCATAGAGTATATGCACTTTTTCGGAAACCAGTACGTGCGAATTATTAAATTTATGATTTATCTACGCCTAAGTGACCCATTTCATTGTGATACATGTGCATAACTGCATATTCCATATCTTTAGGTACATAAAACAAAATGCGTTCTTTACATTTTCTGTACGTAAACTATTGATCAAGTCATACAAAGGATGCTCCTCTTTCTCTGACTTTTGTTCTACAAATTTCGAGATCTAATTGTTGTTTTAATATTAAAGCATGCTCAAAAGTATTTCCTTCCAAAACTAAAATTTGTGCATTCTGCGTAATGCGTCAACATATCTCATCAAAATCTTGCAAAAATATTGTCCAGCATGTAATTCTTGGAACAATATCTTTTTTGATTAATGTCACTTTAACACTATTACAGTCTGTAACAATTTTAAAGTGTATTCCTTTAAGATAAACCATAAACCTTTTCAAAGTATAAATTATAGCTAAAAATTCAAGCTCATAACTATGATACTTGGACTCACATGGAGTTGTTCTTTTGCTAAAGTATGAAACTGGACGAAATCTATCGTCTAATTGTTTTTAAAACCTAAGGAATTGGCATCACAGTGTAATTCAGTTGCTAAAGTAGGTGAATAAATCGCCAACAATGGCTGTGCAATCAACTTAGCTTTTATAATTTCAAATGCCCTTAATTCAGTTTCTTCAAATTTAAAAATAGCATTTTTCTTTATTAAATCGTATAATGGCTTAGATATTTCGGAAAAACTTTCAACAAAACGCCTAAAATAGCTAGCTAGGCCCAGGCAAGAATGAACCTCTTTTACCGTTTTTGGAATCGGAAAGTTCTGCAAGGATTTAATGTTGTCAGGATTTGGACGTATCCCATTTTCATTTATTAAATAGCCTAAATACTCTATTTCGCTTCGCAAAAGACTTCATTTTTCAAATTTTAAAAATAATAACTTTTTTTCCATTAGTTAAAATACAAGTTTCAGGATATCAAAGTTCTCGTCTACTGTTTTTGTAGCAAATAAAATGTCGTCATTATATACTAAAACTTGTCCACTATCAATCAATTCTCTAAAGATTTCATAAATAAATCTACTATACACTGACGGACAATTACAATATCCAAATAGCATTTTTGTAAATTCAAACTAACCTTGAGGTGTTACAAATGATGTGTATTTTTGAGAATTTCCTCAATACGAGCGTGATGAGATCTAGTTTAGTATAATATTCATGCCTTTTAAACAATCTATGTCATCAATTAAAGGGAGAGGAAATCTCTGTCCTTACCCATCACTTTACTTAAATCTCTAAAATCAACACACATTCCTGTCCTACCATCTTTCTTTTTAACTAAAACAATTGGAGAACAATATGCTGAATTACTCTTTTTTATTACGCCTTTAAATCCATAAAATCATATGTTATTTGTTTAACCTCAATTTTCTCAGCAAACCAAAGTCGTCTTGGTCGACAAAATAATGGTTTATGATCTGAAAGTAAACTAATTTTCATTTCATATTTAGTTTTTGGCTCGGTGCCCCTAACTGGATTAATGTATTCATTTTTAAATATTTCTTGCTACTTAAATTTGAACACTGTTACGGTATTGCATCTTATTTTACTACATGGAATCTGAAAGCCATATTAATATCGGGTACAGTAACATTTAAATCTAATTCAGAACTATTTATACCTACATAATTAAAGGGTATCTCTACTGATTCAAAATGCAAATTTTCAATTAAATTGACAGTAATAAGTGAAATGGCACTACCTGAGTCTACAATTCCATGAACACAATGTTTGTAATAATTTTTTTCTAAAATTAACGGGACGGTAAATGCTGGCAACGGACTGCTGTGCAATACGAATGTTGCATTCTCCTTAGCCGCATCGTTCCTTGGCGTTGACCTTGTTGTTCCTCCCGCAACTCTTGTCGTAAATGTTGGGCACTTCTTCTGGAGGTGCTCGGTTGAACCACACGTATAACAGGATCCCTTCGCTCTTGTCGGTTTTGGACAATTTGTAGATACGTGACCTACCTCGTTGCAGTTGTAACACTTGACCTGATGTTTACCTGTCAAAACAGTTTCTTTAGGAGCGTCCCCAGCTGTTGTGCTGTTTCGCGGGTCGCTATAAGTTTTGTTGCTGTGCTATACGTTCATATTGCATGATGTCTTGATATAGAGCGTCTTCATCGATGTGATATCTTGACATTATGAAAGTGCTTAAGTCCTTGGACCACAACCCTATAGCCACTTGCTCCTTTATTTCGAAAAAAGTAAGGTCTAATTATCTGCACAATGCTATTTTCTCGTAGAAATACAGGCTAATGTTTTCTCGTGCACCTTGGTTTCGTTCTTGCATCTTCTTTCATGAATCCGTCTTACTTGTTGCAAACACAAAAGTTTTTTGAAAGGCAGGCATGAATTGCTCCCAACTTGTTACTTTGGTTTGTCTCGCTTGCAACCAGTACTTTCCAGCTCCACCAAATGACTGCATGCGGTTTGAAATATAAACGCTGAAGGCCAGCTGTGAAGTTGTGCCGTTCGTTCTAGGCGGGTCAGCCATGATGTTGCTGATTCAGGCCCCAGCTTACCACTAAAATCACCAATTGTTTTCGTTAAATCAGGCATCACATTATAATTCTTCACGTCACCCGTTGATAGTTCTGGTGTGCTAGTTCTCGAGCTTTTCACGACTTGTTGCAATACGCTCATCATTTGTGCGTTTTGTTGCATTGACGCTCGCCGCAAAGCGTTGAAAATCTTCATTTCTATGACCGCTGTTCATTTTAGTTCAGTTCAAGTTAAAACACCACGCATGTTTATAACCTCCAAAACCACTTGCCTGTCTTCAACTCACAATAACTTCCATAAATCTCCATTAACTTCATTGTAGGTTTAGCCAAGCTATAAAACGTAAAATTTCGGTGATGACAAAAGATTTTTATTGTAAAGCACATAACACTCCATAATCATAATAATAACGGAAACGTAACCTAATCCAGTCAAACTCCCTACATTTCCTACCAGCTGTAACATATTGGCGCGAAATTCAAAATTTAAAAACGATTGCCTACAATAGTGTTTTGGGGGTCCCGAATCCTCTGCAAGGGGGCCGCGGAGGGTTCCGAAGCCTCAGTAAAAAAAACAAAATTCAAAAAGATGTTTTTATTCACTTCAATAAATTCAAATACGTGAATTCAACATTAAAACAATGGCATGTGATCGTCAAACAAATTTAGACTGGCAGTACTGGTACCGTCGCCGGTCGGTCGTGTTGTTCGTGAGTGCCGCTCTGTACCCCGTGACGCCGCCGCAGTACTTGTGTCTCACTCGTTCATTCGACTCATGCTCGCCGCCGGATTTGATATTTCTAATATAATAAAATGCTTAATACACTATACAGGTTAGGTACAGCGGAGGGCAGGGGTCCCAAAATATTTTTACATGCTATGGGGGTCGCGCCATGAGAAAGATTGAAACACATTTGTCTACAATATATTTAATTGCTATCTAACGTTCTTTAAATAAACAAACAAAAGGCATATTCATCCGTCTGAATGAGTTCAAATAAACATTTTATTAAAATCACCAACATGTAAATTCAGGAAAATATGTAGTTACCTTCACACAGCACAAATGGTCAATCGAACTTCCTTTTCTTTCTCACAACAATTTCTCAGCAATCGCTCGACTCGGTATATGATTGATGGAAACCAATAGCTTCTTAATTCCTAAATTTATGTTTACTTAAACTTTATAACGGCAAATCTTTAAACAAAAACCATACGCTATAACAAATAAAAAATTCGCGTGTTTGACTGTTATATTACAAAAGGTAAATTGCGCCACGGTCTAGCTCAGTGGGGTATAAACTTAAGAAACTTACTGTAATTGAGAATTCGTGGATTTTCAGGTGTTAGGGATGCAGAGATTTATCCGTAGGTATAATTTATATTAGTATTTTGTTTGTTGGGCGCCACTCAATTTATACGTTTCATAATTAAAATACAACAAAAATTGAGAAAGTTGTACCTTATTAACATAGGTAAACTAAATAACAATACACAATTGTAGTTATATGTATATTTAAGGCTGTTCTCTCGGGGCGCTATTAGCTTTTTGTAAATTTATCTTGCTTGTTTTTAGAAATATTCTCCTGATTATGCACAAATACATAGCTAACATTATTATTGATGTCGTGCAGGAGCTATTTTTTTTATTTTCGCTTTTGTTGTATTTAATTTAATTAAAACGTAAAATAATAGAAAAATGGATTTCCTTATAAACCCAAATTTCGACTCCTTAACGACATAGATAGTAGTTTTCTGAGTGCCTTACTTTTCTTTTTTTAATTTTTTACTTAAAAATCAATGAGAAAAATTAACATTAAGTAAACGATAAATCATTGTTCATCACTGAAAACTTTTGGAGAATTGTGAAATGCACGTACACAACAGAGGCAGACTTGGAAACCAATTCTTGAAACATCTATCAAGATGTTTGAAGTGTAGTGTAATTGATGTCGATTTTTTTGTACATAGCGTATATTTTATGATAGCTAAGCAATTTCAAACAAATGGCAAATTTCCAGTCGTACAATTATAATAAGTGGCTGAATTCTTGCTATAGTCCTGTGGATTTATTGAAATGCAAATCGTGTTGCATCTTCACAATACAGAGTACGCAAAACGCGTATTACAAAAAGAAATCAGCTTCGAGTTATATTTTTTTAAATCATTTCACAGACAAAATTAATAAGATAGAACAACAGTTACATAAACTGGTTGGACTTTGTTGGCTTCTTCGGCTTATTATTGGCGGGTTTGTTTCCAAAACCGACACAAATTTTTATGTTTTAGTGACAACGTCTTACTTGACAATTGAATCCGACTGGCACATCAATTTTAAATTGTCAAAACACATTTCATGAAAGCTTCTGATTGAGTTTTTCCACATGTACGTGAAATGATCACTGTAAAAGCAGAGTGATTTGAAATTTTTAATTGATGTCCCTCAGTTATATTAAAATAACTGCACTGATTTACCAGATTTTTTTTAGCTTCAATAGTATTGTCATTACTAACAATAGTAAAGAACTTTATAGGACTCACATCGAATTTAGAAAAAAAAGAAGAAAACAATAATTAGGATGAGTAAAATATAAAACAGCAAATATATGAAACAGTTGTTTTGTGCTTAGCCTGTAACGATTACTTAAAAAAATAAAGTTCATGATAAAATAACATTTTTTTTAAATGATACTGGAGCATATCATTCATATAAAAAATTTCTTATTTGACCACCATTTCACAAAATTCTTTATCTTTTTGTATCTTAAATTCACGTACTAAACATTTGTTGCAGAATAGCGCAAAAATATTCACCGATAAACCAGATGTAGATTCGTTTCTAAGAATTAACCCAGATGTTGCCGGTCCACGTGTAGTTGAAATATGCCTGTCAATTTAGTTGAAAGTGCCTCAACCAATTGTAGGTCTTCTGCATGTCGTAAATTATGGTTGCTTTAGTGTGATAATGTGTGTCTGTCGCAATGCAGACTTTAAAAATAGTGAATCGCCTGCTTGAAATCTGAAGTTGTCTCGAGTGATAAAACAGCCTTAAGTAAAATAAAATGTCTGAATAATTTTGGCATAAAATAACTCCGACGATATTTCTCATAACGATTTACGATTTTAAATAATTACTAAATCAATACAACGATATAAGCTTATCAACTACTTTTACTTAAAATCCAAAATGTAATATGATCAACACAGTATTTAATCATAAAACGTCTGACCTATGTCAACACATATTACTGTATGATAGGCTATGAACTCAAATGTTTCTATCTTAGAACAGAAATCAGCTGTTCTTTTATAATCATATCAAAACAAAACTACACTTATTTGTTATTTACTTAAACTGCACTAAAAGGATAAGTACTTACTTGTACAAAATAAATATTTTAATTTTGTCTTAAAACGAACTGTAGCTTGAGAATTTTCATTTCCATTCACAAGACAAACATATGATAATGTAAAGGTAATTTCCATTTGTGTTCAACGTAGAAATAAACGAACTGTAGCATATATTAACGTAAGGTAATTTTCATAAAATGTTCCACCTACAATAATGGAAATGAAGTGGCAGATATTGACGACGAATGCAGAATATATATAACAGCATTATCATGCGCCATTTTAGGCATTTTCGTGACGCCATGCAGCACACCTTTTCCAACGATACGAAATTATTACCATATTGGGGACCTTCCCAATTCTAGGGCCTTGCCACTGCCAAGGGATTACCCTATTAAATATAATATTTACAAAAATGTAATTAAAAGCCTTACATACCTTATAAAAGGGAAGCAAAACTTAAAAAAGACAACGTAACGAACGGTACGGTAGAAGAAACAGGAAGGAAGTGAATTAAGCGTGTTCAATACGCGTTTGCGCATAAAACAAGTAAAATAGATATTACTAAATATACACAGCGATTCGTAATTATGTAGACTAAAGAGAAAATATTGACATAGACTAGAATTTAATTATTGAAAGAAAAAAAAAGAAATGCTTGAAGATACTAATGTAATGTAAATATATTTATCAATAATAATGCAAATTTCGAAACTTAATTAAGGTAACAATAGCCAAAAATTGAAAACAAATTAAAGTAACAACAGCCAAGAATTGGCACGTTACAACGCTACGATCACTTCTTCATCTGGTTAACCTTAATATGTACAGAATATAATTTTTTTTTACAGCTACTTTACTTTTATCTACTTAAAACTTATTAAAGCGGCACTATATACAGCAAATTAGTAGAACGTCTTTCTCTAAAGCCATGTCTAGCATCACCAAGCAATTACTTTGCCCACTTTTTAACCCCCGACGCAAACAAAGCGGTGTTAATTTAACGTCTGTGGTTTTTTAGCTCCCAAACAGAGGAACCTATTTTCATTCATTTCTGTTTGTTTGAAAGGCGACTTGATCGAGAGTGTTTTTAGCTGTGATTCAAGAAAATCTGTTCAGTCGTTTGAAATTCATCAGCTCTTTTCTAGTTGACGAAGATATATTTTTTTTTATTTAGAGGTTTGTCTTTGTCAGAGATTTTTAAAGTTTTTACAAAACGTTCGCCTTCGCTAGAAAATTTCCTGTCTGAAAGAATTACACATATTTATGATGTGACAAAGAGGTTTTAAAATATGCACAGCACATTGTTTTAATACTATTGATGTTATCCCATCTGCTCCAGAAGAATTTTTAACTCTCTTCTAGACTTTATTATAGCTACTTATTCAGCTTCCCTTTTTGGCGCCAAATACAAGGAACTGGTCATTTTAGGTCCGTATTCTATAGTACGGTGACCTTTACACACATCAATATCTACAGTATTTGGAGCATTCATAAAGTAATTGTTAAACGCATTTGTAAAAATTAACTACGGCGTTATCAATAATCATCATATTACTTACTTTATTTGAACTTTGATTTATTTTTAAATCATTGTTTACAAATATTCCAAGCAGTTTTAATTTGGTTTTTCGATTTCGAAGATATTTCTCTTTGCTCAACAAAAGACGTAGACGTATCCGATATTAAAATTAAGACGTAACATTCTGCTGGTTTTAATTGCAACTTACAAAACGCCAAAACTTATTTAATCTGAGATGCTTTCTCAGCTATTAAAGCTATTTGGGTGTCTTATATATCTCAATAGCTTTCCGTTTATAAACGAACTATTTAAGACTAATACAAGTGTAACATGTTTTGCAAGGTGATATCTAGGAGAACCAATGGGCTTTAAAGGAACATTAGGTTTGTAAATTTTCAAAAGTAACGTTTTGTGAGATCATTTAGTAATCCATGGTTCACTTGTGGCGACAATAATTGTTCAATTTGAATCTTGAATCATAATAATAATTTTGCTGCCGCAAGCTTTAAACATAAAGTTTATATTCAAATATAGGGAGTAGTTCAGTAACAAGTTTACGAATAATTAGTAGGTAACTGAAAATGGCACGCATTGTGACCCTTTGTTTATGTGAGAATATTTGATAATATTCCATAAATATTTTATTGAGATCCGTAACCTGAATAAAATTGTTCCAAAAGCACATAAGCTTGGATTCACGTTAAAATCAACAAATGTGTTTTTAAAATTGTGGAACAAAGCAATAAGAATTTACTTTACTTATTTTTAAATTATTAATAAAAGTAATTCATTAATTCATTGGTGTTCTGCTTATGCTGGTCCCTGGTGTTTCCTCCAATGATTCCTTTTCTGTGCCGCCTCTTTCATGTTCTTTTACCCTCCATAGTCCAACTTGTTGCCGTCAATCATTTTCCTTTTCCTTCTTCCTCTTTTTACATTCCCTTCCACTGATCTCTCCAAAACGTCTCTCAACAAACATGACCTTCTTAGCAGATGTCCCATCCAATTTCTTTTCCTTTCCCCAATTGTCTTTACCTAACTTCTTTCCTCTCCAATTCTTTTCAAAACTTCTTCATTCCTAATTTTGTCAATCCATTTTATTTTTAGTACTCTTCTCCAGATCCAGATTTCAAAACTTTCTACTTCCTTAATTTCCTTCTTTGATGGACCCCAAGTTTCACTGCCGTACAAGAAAACACTCCACACAAAGCATTTGACTAATCTTTTCTTCAGGGTCATATCTAGTTTACTGTTCAATAAAATCTTCTTAAACAAAAATGCCTGTTTTGCCATGCCAGTTCTTGCTTTTATTTCTATTCCACCACTCCAGTCTTCTGTCAGTTCAGTTGTTAGGTATTTGTACCTTTCCACCGGTTCTAACTTTTCTCTCTCTACACTAATGTTCAATGGCTCTCTTTTACCTGATTCTACATAAAAAACATTTGGTTTATCCTTTTCTGCATATAGGTCTTCCATATACTCTTTCCATCTTGCCAGTATTTGTTATTCTTCTTTTAAAACAGTTCTATCCTCGCTTTCAATCTTGTCTTTTCTCGTTGTCGATTCTCTCACTATGTTGTAAACTAGATCATGCCTCCCTGCCTTAGTGAGTTCTTCGATTTCTTCACATTCTTTTTTAAACCATTTCTCACTTGCTTTATCTGTCTCTTTTCACGATTCTGTGTTTAGTGTCCTATATCCCATTTTTGCTTCTTCAGTATTTAACATTTTCATCTTTCTTCTTTCTTCCATTTTATTATTCTTAGGTCTTATGCTTTTTCTTGTATCCTATGGTACTTACGCAAACTGTTTTTATTTCATGATTTATTCTTTCCTATTTCTCCTGACTACTCTCTACTTCTTTTATTGCTTTCAAAGACTTTATATGTTTTTCCATGTCCAAGCCTGTTTCTTCACTGTCCAGAGACTTCAGTTTTTCCAAATCCCACTTCTTGATGTTCACTGCTTTCTTTATTCTTTTAAGCTTTATTTGTAATACTACAATTACTAGGATATGATCACTACCTATGCCTGCTCCAGGTAAGGTATGTGCCTTCTTCACTCCATTCTTATACCGTTCATTAATCATTATAAAATCTATTTCCTTTCTGTAGAGATCTCTTGGTGATTTCCAAGTGTACAATCTTCTTTTATGGTGGTCAAACCATATGTTGGTAACTATCAACTTATTTTCCTTACAAAACTCGATTAGTCTATCTCCCCTTTCATTTCTCGATCCCAACCACTCCCTTTACCTCGTCTTCCCCAACACTGGCATTCCGGTCCCCCATCACAATGGGATAGCATTCTTGTCGCTCCTCTTTCAACGATTTCATCAATCCGCTCATAAACTTTCTCCACCTCTTCATCATCATGTTTGCTGGTTGGAATGTACACTTGTATGACTAGAAAATTCTTTGGAGCTCCGTTGATTTATAAAGCTATAACTCTATCACTTCAATATATTACCTTACACAAGTCTTTAACATCTTATTTACAATAAATCCAACTCCATTTTTTTCCTCTCTTACTTCCACTGAAGTAGAATACAGCATCATCTAATTTCTCTTCACCAAATCCTCCCCACCTCATCTTACTTATACCAATCACATCCATGTTGTTCTTAATCATTTCTCTTCTCTTCTCAGATTTTTTAACTTTTCTTCTTTTAGCATACTTCTTACATTCCATGTTCCGAATCTCACTCTGCTCTCTTTCATTTTCTCCTTTTTACTTGTATTCTTAGTACACTGTTTTCCCTGGAAATCTGATTGGGAAACTATTCCGGTATTAAATATAGTATTCAGACTCCATGTTTGTTTACTTCTTCTTTTCTCTCCTATACTTTTTCTTGGAACACCAATGAGGTCTTTAATGGGGTGGTTTCCCGTTGCCTTTCCCATTCTGATGCCGTTGGTCATATGAGACTCTTCCGCCTTTGTGGGCGGTTTCCCACCCACAGGTCAACAGAGTGCCCTGCCCTCTATAGTCGTTCATCCGCCCTTCGAGGAGGCCGCTGGCACTTGATGGGGAGGTTGACTTCTTATTCCGGAAGTCGCTCAGTCGTGATTTCCGCTTTCGAGGTTGACATTTGGGTAGGAGAGACTATTTGATACGCATCCTTATCTCTTAAACCTATACAGTAAAATTTTTCACTTTTGTTGATCCATTTTATAAAATAAACCAGAATGCTTAAATCCAAAGGTCATACTAATAAAATATATAATTCCCAAACACAACACAACAATAATTTTCTGCCAGAATCAACCAAATATTATATCATATCCATTAATTATTATAATTTTCATAAAAATATAAACAATAATTTCCAATTAAACTTCAAATTGATCAGTCACCAATACATCATTTAAAAATCATAAAATGTTGCAAATTTTCAAAATTTTGATCAAATTGTTAAATTTTCTTGCTTCATTTACAAAATTTTTATGCCAATTTCAAATTAGATTAACACCACAAATTTTAAATATGCTTAAAATCATCAAATAGTACATGACATCTTTTCAGAACTTTAATAACTACGTATAGTTAATTATTTTTTTAAAGTACTAAATGACAATAATTTAAAATGTATTCCTTCATAGAAATTTGTTCACACTTAGATGGGATTTTGCAATGGACATTTACTAATAAAAATAATTAAAAATGAACTGGAGTATATTGAAAATAATGTTGTCGTTGCCAAAATTAATATATGTAAACTGAGAAAACATGTGATTCCAGAGGTTGGTACTATCAACAATTATTATCTTATTATTTATATTTGCAATTATTAATTTGAACAGGTTTACATTTTGTCTGTCCTCTTCTATTAGTCATATTTATCATCTCATGTTTACCTTCAGAACGTTTCACTAACATCCCTTGCCGGGCCTGTCATTTCACTTCACAACACTTACTCCTTCACTTGTTATTGTTATCTAAATTAAAAAACGTGTACAAAAATATTAATAACAACAAATAGAAGTTAGTTTAAGACAACACTATTTATATTAGAAAATTTTTAAAATATGTAATCGGTAAAACCTGAAAATGAAAAAGCTCATCGAAACATTTATAAAAATTCATGGTGGGATAGACTTAATCTTGTCATATAATAATTTAGAAAGTGCAATAAATGCATTACATTTAGTAAACAATGAATTATTTTTTAAAATAACTCATAAACCTTTTTTCATCAAGTTATTAGGGTCAGTAAACGTAATTTGGCTTTACTTTTCTAAGAAACCATATGCAGTATTCCTCATCGTAAACATAACAAAATTTAAGAAAATATGATCCCTTGACGTTATGCTCACCAACATGCATCGTCTTAGCAGCAGTGCTAGTGAAAACGGAAAGCTGGCAATGAAAAGCAGCTTGTCACCGATGCGTGCTGTACAACCGGTCCGTCACTCATGCGTGTCAGACGCAGCCATAGCGTTAATGCACCATCTATTTAATTTTAATTGGACGAAAACGTCTAACTACTTTCAAAATTTGATACAATTGAAACAAATGATAAGTTCGAAATTTTTTCATAACACAAATCAAGAGAAATAACATAGTGCGTGCTGTGCCCTATACTATACCGTAAATCGCCATGGCAAGAACTTGGCATTAAATTCTTCACGTCCTAGGTATGTGGATTGGAAATAATTCCACGATTATCACTACAATAAATTGTGCCAAACGTAATCATTTTTCTGAAAAGATCAGCTTTACGAAACCGCTCAACAGCGAAAGTTACCCAGCACAAAAATTTACTGCAAGCTCTAAATCGTTAGTCAAGTGAACTTCCATACACGTGGATATCCGAGGTCCCGTAACCATTAACGAGATTTTGAATACATGTTAATTATACAATATCTAAGACATGACATCCTCTCTCACAACAAGTTGAACTTTTGTATATAATATGATGTGCATATGACAAATTAAATTCAAAATAAGAAAGGAAACCCCAATCTCTTAGCTACTGATGATGAACAGACGATATAATATAATCGAAAAGTTGTAATCGTATTAAACCTTGATACCTACAATAAAATATGAAATATAGAAACTGCATATTTAATCATTAAACGAAGGGAAAGTCTGTTGGCTTTTAACATAAATTACACTAATTCTTCAAAACACAAACCGCATATAAAATTCTATCCTTTGTATTGGTTTGGATAACTAACTTAAATAGAGAATTTCTACAATCCAGTAAATATATACTGTCCCAAGAAGTTTTATACAAATGGAGGAAAAGTTTATCTTACATTTCACAAAAAAATATGTTCTTGATAAAAATCTCTGCATGACTTGTAGATCCATAATCAGGTACGAAATTTTTAAAACATTGGCTGGAATACAGAGAAAATAAAAGATAATGATTTGGACGGAGAGCAAAATACGTTCAAATTGTAGTGGAGAGAAAAATGTTCATTGAAATTGTGATTAAGTAGCAAAAACTTATGCCATAATATCTAGGTCAAGTTCGTCAATGACCAAAATCCAAGCAGTGGCGGGGTATTCTTAGGGGATTAGAAAATTAAAAAAATTCAATACTTCAAGTTTTAAAAAGTTACATAATTAAAGAACAAACTAATATGTTATTATAAGTTTTTGTTATGAACGAATAAGTTCAAAGGTAAATATGTAATTAAAAATTATTATTAATTTTATTAAATACATAAATAAAAAGTTTACCTCGAGTAGGATTTGAATTTACAACAGTTCTACATACATAAAGACAAAATTTACATCGATTGGGGCTTGAACCTTGGTGGCGCAGTTGGTAGCGCGGTACTCTAGCAAAGTACAGGTCGTAGGTTCAAATCCTACTGGAGGTAAACTTTTCATTTATGTATTTAATAAAATTAATAATAATTTTTAAACTAATATGTTTTTTATATAATTTCAAAATAAAAAAATATGTAATAACCAGTGGCGCACCGTTTTTGGGGTACAAAATTGTGCATTTTTTAATTTATCAACCGATTGTTTTGAAAGTCGTGTATTGGGAGTTTTTAAGATCGCTAAGTATAAATCATTTGTCAAAATTAAAAATTTTAAAATGGGGGATCAAAAATGGGGGATTATACTGTTTATTTAATTTATCAACCGATTTTGTTGGAAGTAGGGTATTGGGGGTTTTTAAGATCGCTAAGGGTAAATCATTTGTCAAAATTAAAAAATTCAAAATGGCAGATCAAAAATGGGGGATTATAGTGATTAAAAACCGATATGATTCAAATTCAGGTGTTGTGGGCTTTGTAGTTATTTATTTACATACATCAGAAAGCATTATTGTAGATTTGGAAGCGGTTTTTTGCTGTTTAATCACAATTTCAATGAACATTTTGCTCTCCACTACAGTTTGAACGTATTTTGCTCTTCATCCAAATCATTATTTTTTATTTTTTCTGTATTCCAGCCAATGTTTTGAAAATTTTGTACCTGATTATGGATCTACAAGTTATGCAGAGATTTTTATCAAGAACATATTTTTTTGTGAAATGTAACTTTTTCTCCATTTGTATAAAACTTCTTGGTACACACTGTACACTGTGTCCCATTTTGGGAGAGGCTGCAGGGCTTCTTGGTTACCAATAAAGATAGATCCTTGCGGTTTTCGTGGACCGTTGCTACTTTTTTGTGAAACGTTTAATGCCATCAAAATATTTTTTGAAACTCATTTGCATTCTAAGTTACAGAGCGATTTTGAAAATTTGTACTATTTGGGGGTACCTTGTATTTTTACTATTGCAACAGTTATCAAAAAGGTAAGAACGTTAACTGATAGATATTTTTGCGAACAATTCATTGGCGTACTCAAAAAAAATTTGTAGGGTACCGTTTTCAAGATATAACCCAAACTTATACTTTTTAATGGAACACCCTGTATATTTATGGCCCGTTAAATTTGTTATTTTTTTTCTCTTTAAAATGATGTATAACATTATATACTTATATTTATTATTAATCTCTGAAATCATTAAAAACTGTAAAATGTTAATTTTTTATAGGTTGGCTGTGATATAAAAAACTAAATATACTTGAATACTCAATTAATCATAAAACAAAAATAAACAAATTTATAATTTGAAATACTGAATAAAATATGATTAATAAAACTGTTCAAAGTGATGACCATTTTCTCTTACACATAAATCGCATACCTTTCGTAGTCTTCCTAACGCGTTTGACAGTTTTAGGGGTGATGCATCTAAATCGCGAAACGCCTGCTCTGTTGCTTCACGAAGTTCGTTGATATTATTGTCACGATTTTTGTATATTTGATTTTTTACATATGACCATACAAAAAATCCAAAATTGACAATTCTGGTGACCTTGCAGGCCATTGAATTGGCCCATTTGTTCCAATCCAACAATCCAAAAATTCTTTTACTATTCCAGAATTGTGAGCAGGGGCTCCATCTTGTTGAAAGAATATTGAATTTCGGTTAAATATAATAATAAATATGAAACAGGAAACACTAAAACCAAATCTTCTCTGTTGATGGCGTTCAAAAGTAATGTGTTGATTTTCCTGGTACCAATGCCTAATGTTATGCTTATTAAAAACTCCAGCGCTCCTGACATAGGCTTCGTCTGACCAAATCACATTTTGTGAAAAATTATTATCAATTTGACATTGTTCCAATAACCAGTTGCAAAAAATGATCCTTCTCCCTGGATCACCGGGATGTAAATGTTGAACTAGATTGACCCTATATGGTTTAAATTTATGTTTATGTAAAATTCTCTGAGATTTTGTTCGTGTTACCCCTGTTTCCGTCTCAATTTTTCTGCACGAAGTTTGGGGGACTGCTTGAACATATGCCAAAACGTTTATTTCCTGTTCCTCGCGATTATCCTTATTGTAATTTTGTGATCGTGGCTTGAAGTATGATCCATAATTTATTAAATTTGATTTTAGTCTATAAATAGTATTTCGGCTTGGTTGGTGTCTTTCTGGATATCTAAAATTAAAATAAGAAACAAATATTATGTAAAACTATTAAATTTAATAACTACTTTTCTACCTGTTCAAATACATTTCTAAAGCTTCGGTGACATTGTCGTTGCACTGATTTAAACATTTTATTACATCATACTTCTCAGGGTTTGAAAATCTTTCTATTTCAGCCATAATTTTAAATAAACAAGAATTTAAATATTAAATATTTTCTTTGACAGATTCAACAATATCTGTGTAGATGTTCATTTGTTTCCCTAACCACTTGATAAATGTGTTATTATTATTATAATGAATTTAAATTAGAATTAGAGCTATTTTAATAAAATAAAGTTTTTATAACTTTTGGATACTTACCACAACAAATGGAAATAGAGAATTAACTACTTTTTTTTATTTTTAAGGCAAAAATATTAAAGAGAATGACAAATAGCCTGGCCAACCTATAACAAATTAATATTTTAATTAAAATTTAAATTTTAATGATTTTGGAGATTAATAATAAATATAAGTATATAATGTTATACATCATTTTAAAGAGAAAAATTACAAATTTAACGTATATATATATATATATATATATATATATATATATATATATATATATATATATATATATATATATATATATATATATATATATATATACACACACACACACACAGGGTGTTCCATTAAAAAAAGTATAAGTTTGGGTTATATCTTGAAAGCGGTACCCTAAAAAATTTTTGAGTACGCCAATGAATTGTTCGCAAAAATATCTATCAGTTAACGTTCTTACCTTTTTGATAACTTTTGCAATAGTAGAGATACAGGGTACCCCAAATAGTACAAATTTTCAAAATCGCCCTGTAACTTAGAATGCAAATAAGTTTCAAAAAATATTTTGATGGCATTAAACGTTTCACAAAAAAGTAGCAACGGTTCACGAAAACCGCAAGGCTCTATCTTTATTAATAGCAGAGAAACCCTGCAGTCAGTCTCACCCAAAATGGGACACAGTTACATATAATTTGTTTTTATGTTAGTATGTAGAAAATGATGCTCAGGAAAAATGTTTGAATTTAAGAAGTACAAATGATTGAACGACTGGAAAACTAAAAAATATTTACAATCTTAAAAGGATTACTTGTACAGTACTTTTCATCAAAATTTTTCTGATTAATAGGATTTACACATTTATATATTTAAAACTGCATACAAAAATAAAGTTTCTAATTCTAAAGTGGAATTCAACCCGAGTGTGCAGTGTAGGCTTGTTGTGGCAATGCATTGTTAATGGGAAAACGCATTCCGGCGTTGCCAGATCACCCTCAGTTCAACAGCTCTGTAATTATTGCATATTTTTCTTTTCTTGCTTGTAACAGTAATAATTGTAAATAGAAAATAGTTACTTTTTTAGTAAGTGTGTTTAAGTGCCTGTAGAGTTTCTGCTTAAATAACGTAAAGAATTTTAATTTTTGAAGAAGTTATTAAGGTTATTTGCGTAAAAATAAAATCCCAACAGTATAAAAAAAGAGCCATGTAAGAAAATGACTTATTTTACGAATAGACGTATGCGTACATGTCAGGTCTTGAACGAGTTATAGAAAAATGTATTGACGTATTATATAGAAAGCGAAATATTTTCTTTCACAAATGAAACTAAAACACAATTAACATCTCCCATTGTTAAGAAAGTTTAGGTAGTTAATATTTGTCAACAAATTCGTTAAGTACAATCTTTACCATGGAAGCTAAACCATCAGATAGTGTTAAATTCAAAATAGGTGAAGTGTTGGATGTTAAAGTGAAACGAGTAATTTTAAATGTGTTAAAGTACCACCTTAGTTTAAACAATGGTGATTTTGTATCAACAATTGTGGGGATAGTCGCAAATATGACTGGGGTATCGGAACGGACAATTTCCAAAATTTGTAAGGAAGATGCTGAGGGTGAATTGTTAGCTCCTCAAAAAAGAAAGCGACGTGTTAGCCAAAAAAACTCTCGCTTGGTAACGTACGATCAAGGTACCCAATCAAGAGTTAGAAAACATTTACATGATTTCTTTTTGGAGAATATACCACCAACAATAAACCGTGTTTTAACAAAAGCTAACAGTGAGAATGAATTGCATTTCTCTCAAAGTACACTTGGAAGATTGCTTATTGATATGGGGTTTGAATATGGGAAAAGAAGGCGTGACAACATTTTAATTGAGACCTGACATAATCGCTTGGAGACATCGTTATTTGCGACAAATTAAAACTCAGACAGCAAGAGGTAAATCTAATATATACTGATGAATCGTGGATAAATCTTGGTAATACAGTAAACATGGTGTGGAAAGATACTACAATCAAAAATGCCTTTGTAAAAGGATTAACCACTGGGCTTAAACCTCCAACCCAAAGAGGACCCCGCTTTGTTTTACTTCACGCTGGATACACTGGTGGATTTTTGGAAGGCACTGAATTAAATTTTTTAGCAAAAAGAGGCAGTGGAGATTATCATGAGGAAATGGATGGTCCGTTGTATGAAAACTGTTTCGAAAATTCATTAATTCCTAGTTTGCCAAAAAATAATAGAAGAAATGTCGTTATATTAGATAACGCATCTTACCGCTCACGTAAGTTGGAGTTTCCAAAACAATGTTGGAAAAAAGAGGATATTCAAAATTGGTTAATTAAAAACGATATATTTTATGAAGAAGACTATTTAAAAGCAGAACTTATCAAAACGGCGGAAGATTTTAGAGAAAAATATGATTTACATAACATAGAAACAATTGCGGCGAAATATAATGTTACAATTTTAAGACTACCCCCATATCATTGCGAATCAAATCCCATAGAAATGGTACGGAATCAAATTAAAGGGTTTATAAAAGGAAATAATAAAACTTTCCATAAAGAAGAAGTACGATAATTAATTAGTGAAGCATCCAGTAATGTCACTGCAGATAATTGGAAAAATTATGTTACGCACGTAGAAAAAGTAAAAGAGAAAATGTGGAAGATAGATAATTTAATGTATGACATAAATCCAATAATAATTAATTTTGGAGATGATTCTGACGACGAGGATTGCGAGGATAGTGATGAACAAGGGAACCTGTGTTTAAATGTATTATGTCGGTAAATATGTAAAAATGTAAAGGAAAAATTTATATATTAAAACAATTGTTATTCAAGTTTCGCTTAATTCACTTACCTACTTCAAACTGGTATAGAATTTATTAATTGAATTATTAGGACAAAAAACGTCGAATTAAAAGATTTAATTGCAATCAAACTTTAATTCGACTTTTGGTAAACAGGCCTTTAATGTACAAAAATTAAAAGCGAATAATGTTACTAATGCATTTGACTAGAGCCGGTACGTTTGGCAACGCCGACTCGCCTCGCCATAAGACCAACGCTGCATACTTGGGTTGAGTTCCACTATAGACACTAACATTTATGGAATTAATTATATCTGTCTGCATTTAAAATGTTTGCGTTATGAGTTTTTATAGACACACCATATTTGCTTATATTGCCAAAAAGTTTACATTATCTAAAACACCTTAGTCTCCCAAGTCCTTTTACAACCAGGATGAGTATTTTTTTATTAGGATGGAATGAAATAAACGTACATTAAGCAAAGTGTGTAATCTCATAAAAAATTTATCGGTAGGACTAGCATCCCGGTTACGGTATTCATGCCAATCCCAACTGTGATATAAAATACAATAGATGACTTCGCTATTAAACGAGATTTGCATAAATACCGGATAAATATGAAATCAAATCAATGATGTCATTTATTGTCGAAATTCACTACAATACGGGTTAGAGCGTCTTGATTTTTGACATTGCAAAGAAGGCACATTGTGGTGTCAGATTTATTTTTTAAATTCTAAGTGGCATGTTGCACATAACCATAGATTTAGTATTTTTAAGAACAAAATGGTCAAACCAATGATATGTGCAGGCCGGGATTACAGTGAATCCCGCTTGTAAAAAGCGTCATCTATTTTATTTCATAATAAATCCTGGTTAGCGGTGACATTATTTGCTGTATTTTATATTTTAGTCAAATTTGCCTTGAATACCGGAACCGGGATGCTAGTGAAATCGAAAATTTATTGTACTGAGTATGGCAGTATCCTTATGTTTATAGGATACCAATCAGTATTGCAAGGATTGTAACGTGATGCACCATTCACTTCGAGCTTGCGTGAAAGTAATTTTAAATAAATTTAACCATCGGCGATCTGAGCATTTTGTTATTTAGGATTACCATGGAAACCAAAAGTTAGACAAAAGGATATAGATTTTTTCTTGGAAAATGCAAGAATGAAATTTGTTGGCTATAATATTCAAGGCGACCATGATAGTTTAGCGGGTTTGCCACAACCCATACATGAAGGTGTAAAAACTTTAAATGAACATATGTATATTTCTTTATCTGAATTACAAATACAAACAGAAGAAGCAATAGCTAGAAATCCTTTGTCAAATACTGAACAGGAGGTGGAAATTACTCCAGTAGAATTATTATATCAGGCTCTTTTGCCTAATTTACCGCAATACATGATTGCCTTATTAAAAATATTACTTGCGGCCGCTCCTACCTCAAAAGCCAAAACTGATTCTATAAATATAATGGCTGATGTATTACCTGAAGAAATGCCGTAAGTGGTCTTTACATTTTTATTGAATATAATAATCATAATTTTTGTACAGAATGACAGTTTTACAATCAATGAAATTAGGAATTGATGTAAATCGGCATAAAGAAATTATTGTTAAGGCGGTTTCTGCAATTTTGTTACTGCTCTTGAAACATTTTAAGTTAAATCACATATATCAGTTTGAATTTATGTCTCAACATCTTGTATTTGCAAATTGCATTCCATTGGTACTCAAATTTTTTAATCAAAACATTATGGTTTATGTTGGAGCAAAGAATATGTAAGTATTTATTTGTTGTTAACTGTATACAGATGTACACTTGATTAATGCGCAGGATACCAATCTTAGATTTCCCATCTTGCGTTATTGGAGATCAACCAGAATTAACTGCTGAGAGTTTGGAAATTGGAGATTCTGCGCCATATTCATGGAGGAATATTTTTTCGTGTATTAATTTACTTAGAATACTTAATAAATTAACAAAGTGGAAGCATTCGCGGATTATGGTATGTATATAAACCATTGTTTTCATCTGTTTGGTTCATTGTAATATAAGTTTATCTTTATTTGCTAATATTTACAATTTTGCAAAGTATTCTATTTTTTACCTATTTTCTACTATTTACATTTCATTTCATTGATACCTCACCCATTAGCTGTCCTTTTCCATGTTTCCTCCATCCATTCCGCTCCTCCTCCCTTTTCCTCAAGTATTTCTTCTACACTCCTATCCTCCTCCCTTAACTCCCTACACTCTTTTGTCATATGCCTTATATTCTTATAATATATATATATATATATATATATATATATATATATATATATATATATATATATATATATATATATATTGTGTGTGTATGTGTTGTGTGTGTGTGTGTGTGTGTGTGTGTGTGTGTGTGTGTGTGTGTGTGTGTTGTTTTTATCTATCACGTTTCTCCCCTTCCTGAATCCCGATTGTCCCTCTGGAATCAGTTTCCTTTCCTCTATCTCCTTCTGTAGTCTTTCTTCTAGTACCGTCGCGTATATTTTGTATGTAGTGTTTAATAATGTCACTCCCCTATAATTTTCCACTTCTTTTCTGTCCCCTTTTTTATATACCGGACATATCACTCCTATCCATCTCTCCGGCAAGCCTTCTCCTCTCCATATTAATTATTTCCGTTATCCCTTTTGTTACCGTTTCCCCTCCGTATAACAGAGCTGGTAAAGCAGTGGTGACACGATTTGCTTAGCCTTTGGGAGGTAATGGGTTCGATTCCCATTACTGTCTGCCTTGTATGAGTTTTTTTCAGGGGGTTTCCTCATACACATGTAGCGACATGGTCACTGCGTATATGCACACCATTTCCGGCTACTTAGGCGAATATTGGGGTAGTATTTCCCCCTCAACCCTAACTCCGTTCCTTCCCGTCATATCCTGATTACACCCATCCTTAATCCCAACATGCATATATACGTAATGTATGTATGTATGCTGGGAATCCATGATTGTGGCTGAAGGAGCTCAGAAATCTCAATCAGCCCACCCTCCCTCTTGGGGAGGGAATAAAATACGCGGCCCTTTCTTTTCCCCTCCCCTTGTATCCCGTCTTCTCCCGCCGCTTTACCTTTTTTCACTTTCCCAATTGCCTCTATTACTTCTTCTTTTATTCCTTCTTCTTCGTCTCCTATTTGTACTCTTCTTCCTTGCCTTTCTCCTTTTTTCTGTTTACGTTCCCCCTCCAGCCAGTTCCTGAAGAATTTCTCCCATTCCTTTATTTGTATTCCCACTTGTGCTCCTCTTCTCTTCTTTTCTTTGTTTAGATATTTCCATACCCCTTCTGTTCTTATTTCCTTGATATGCTCTTCTTGTTTCCTTTTATTTTCTTCCTTTTTTCTATATTTATTTACTGCTTGTTTATAATCTTTCTCTGCTTTCCCCTTTTTTCTATTGTCTTAATGTACTTCTTGCCTTCCTCTTTTCTTCCTTGCATTCACTATCCCACCATTTCTTCCATCCTATTTTCTCCTCCTTCCACCTTTTAAATTTGACTTTCCCCGTGGCTTCTTCCATCTTCCTTTTCATTTCTTCCGCACTTTCTTGTACTCCCTTCCGTTCCCATATTATTTTGCACTTCTTTATGCTTCCCTCTGACCATATTTGTTTTGTTAAGTACTCCTCTTTCTTTTCTCTCTCTTCTCTTACTCCCTCTTTAATTACCAGTTCTAGTGGTGGGTGGTCCGATTCTACTCTCTCGCCTTCGCTAAATGCCCTAACTTTTTCCCCTGTCTCTTCATTCATTATCACGTAATCAATTATTGATTCTCCGCTGCCTCCTACGTACTTGTATTCCCCCAATTCTTGTTCTTCTCTATTCCCATTCATTATTTCATTGCACATTTCCAGTAGTTATTTTCCCTCTTTGTTTAACCCTTTGTCCTTTGTCTGCCTATTCCCCGTTGCTTTCTTTTCATGTCATTCCCTTCCTTCTCCTGTCCTCGCGTTAAAATCTCCTATTATTATCATGCCCTTCTCCCTTTCTCTTATCATCTTTTCTAGGTTTTCCCTTGTCTCTTTCATCCTTCTACTATATACCGTCATTATTGTTATTTTGGGTTTTCCCTGCCTTATATTCCTTTCTACAATTCCTCTTCTCTGTTGCACTTTCTCTTTTTGTTGTTACTCCCGTTATTATTCCCCCCTCTGCTTTCCCTTCTCTGTTATCGCTTACCGCGTGCTGCACTTCCCATGCGAATTCCCCTGGCATTTCCCCTTCCCATCGCTCCCATTTCTTTTCTTCCATCCATGTCTCTTATAATCCCACCACGTCTTGCTCCTTCATGAACTCCCAAAACTCTTGGTCTTTATTCTTTATTCCCGCCATATTCCAGAATAGTACTTTTAACTCTTTTATCTCTTTTACTCTTTCCTCTAGTTCTATTTCTTGCTCTTTTCTCTTTCCATTATTCATTTTTACGTTTCGTTTGCCTTTTACTCCCTTTTCCACATCCTCTTCTATTAGTTTTTTGTCCTTCTGTTCCCCCACTTCTCTCATCTTTCTCTGCTTAACTCCCTCCATATATACCTTTCTCCATCAATCTCCATTTTTTGATATCCTACCCATACCTTTTTCCCCTCCGCTCTTCTTTCCGCAGCCCTACTCCGTATTTCTTTTTGTACTCTCCTTTCTTCCCATATCAGGTCTTGGTCTATGTATGTTCTTGTATCACTTAGTTTACTCTTCCCAGATATAATTTTTTGATTTTCCTCCCATCTCTCCATCTCCGCTACCACCATCTCATTTTCTCTCTGTCTGCTTATTACCGTCACTTTTTTGAACTTCACTTTTGTGTTTAATTTCTCTTCCATCATCACCAGTAAGTCTTTTTATTGCTCCTTGCTTCTCCACCCCTTTATTACAATGTTATTCCTTCTTTTCCACCTCTCTTCCTTGTCCCTTTTTTTTCAAACTTTTCTATTCTCCCTATCAATTCGTCCTTTTCTCTCAGCCACGCCTTTTCCCTTTCTCTCATTTTTCCCTTCATTGCCTTAATTTCACTTCTATTGTAATATAAGTTTTTGTATTTTACAGATGCTTGTAGTTTTTAAATCTGCCCCTATTTTAAAGCGTACATTAAAAGTTAGGCATGCCATGACTCAATTGTATGTTTTAAAATTGTTAAAAATGCAAACTAAATATTTAGGAAGACAGTGGAGGAAATCCAATATGAAAACAATTAGTGCTATATATTCAAAAGTGCGTCATCGTTTAAATGATGATTGGGCGTTTGGAAATGGTATATATTTGTATTATTAACAGCAATATAAGTGATGATTTTAACTTGTAGATCTTGATGCTCGCCCATGGGATTTCCAAGCCGAAGAATGTGCATTGAGGGCATCCGTAGATAGATTTAATAATCGAAGATATACAAATAATTTAAAGGTAACTTTGTTTAATGACAGGGGCAAACTGATATAAAACTGTTTTATTATAGGAATTAGAATATGAACCAGTGGATAATAGCTTTAGTAGTGTTCTGGGAATACCTCAAGATTTATCAGATAGCTTTAAAAAACATTATGATCTCTGGTTAGAGCAAGAAGTTTTTAATAACTCTATTGAATGGGAAGGCTTATTGACAGACTTTATTTAAAAGTCCAAGCAAAACAATTTTTTAGTTGAAAACAGTTTTTTAATTTTTGTACATCACTACGTAATTAATTATGCTCTTCAATAATTGTAGCATTGTGTGTATCTCTTAATTTAATTTTTAGTATACAACTTTTGATTAGCATTATTTATTGTATTATTTATTGATTATTCGTACTGTATATATCATTATAAAGGTATTTACTATAGTATTAAGAGCCATTTTCTTGCGAATACATATTTTGATTTTTACACTATAAAAAATTATTTGGTTGCTTTAAGTTTCACATTGCATTTCTATCAGTGATTTTATAATCGCAATGTGATTCATCGGTGTGGTATTAGTGAATATGAACACTACTGTGGTATAGTCCATACATTACATATGTTACTGAGCAAGGTAAAACTAAAATCAAAGAGTATATAATAGGGAAGAGAAGCAATGTTCTTTAAAAACAGCGTCATGATAAAAGTTAGTCCACCTCATTAAAGCACTATTGTCGGCCCCCTAGTAGATGACTAACAAAGTAATGTAACCAGAAAAAATCATTCCTTTTAAAATTTTACCGTTTCTCTTTTATGGCATTGTGACATTTACCTGTCCATTCATTTAATTTTCTTGCTTTAACCAAAGAGTATATAATACTCTTTGCTTTAACAATAACTTGTTTGAGGACTTCAAATAATATACGTCCTAAAATTTAAAATGAGATTTATACCTAACACAAATAATATTTGTTTTAGAAAAGTTTGTTATTGAGTTGTAGAGTTGTCTTAGAGTGAATTAAAATTATTTAATAAGTTTAAAATCTATTAAAATTGTTTTAAATTATTTAATAAGATTAAAATCTGTTAAAATTGTTTTGAGTATTATAATAGCAAAATGCATTGATTTAAGAAACCTTTAATACAAAATATATAAAAAAAAACTTAAAGGTATGATATTTTTGTTTGATAGTATGTGTAAACAGCGACTTTGTACACAAATCTCGTTCGGTAAACTGAAAACAATAGAGCTGACCCATTAGGCCACATTACAATATCTCTATTTAACAAGTACATATTATACAAAAATTCAATTTTAAATAAGGGTTTAGATGATTAGCGTGAACTTTTTTTATTGGAAAAGAATTACTCCAACTTTAAAAATGTTCAATATTTGAAAATGCCGAGTGGTGACTTAATAGTTATAACAACTATCCTACTTAACCTTGTCACAGAATATTTTAAAACAATGAAAATATTAATTTTCGAAAAATTTTAATTAGCCTTTGTATAGAAAGAATTAAGAGAGATGTTGGTTACAAGCGAAATCAAATTGTTACGTACACAGATTTATTATCGAGCATTTAATAAATTGTAAGTTACATGAAACATTAAAGTGAATGTCACAAGATTGCGTTTATCTACTTTTACATCAAGTAATAAAAAATTGCGACATTTAAAACATGTAATACGATATATATTTAAACATACATGTATAATTATAATGTTCGTTATTTAACCTTTGCCCTACCGAAATGGGGTCCGAGTTGATCCCAAATCAACATTTTTTCAAATAATATCTGAATTATGTTTGTTAATTTATTTTCTTTTAATTCTCCTAAAAGGCTGTAATGAGCAATATACAAAAGGTAAAAGTTCTAAAAAATACGTTGTTGGAGTTTTATGAGTGTTTTATCGTGATGGGTCATGTGTGGCTCGGTTTTGGTAGTCTATGTTTTTTTTTTGAAGTGTACCACAGACAGGCGTGATTTATGATACCAGCACCAAGACAAGTTACTGCATGTTTAGTTGTGAGCTATGTGGGGTTTTGTGCATACACAGTGTCTCTGAGTTGTGTAAAATGTCGTCACATAATAAGTATATGTCTGAAAAAGAACTTTATATAAGCTCTCGTGAATTTTTCTGATAACGAGAGATCTTTCTGGGGTTAAAGTATTTAGTGACGTTTCAGACGACGATTACGTGGTAGATAATGAAGGAAATAGTTCGTTTAGTGATTTAGATAACGAACAAGTTGACCTCTCTGACGATGAAGGTAAAATCGATAGTGGCAGTGAACATAATCTAAATGTTGCCGATGTTGTGGCTGCTGGACGTACCTGGCACTATGTTGCACCAAAAACAGGAAACACGACAGTTGCTGATATATTGCGAAGCAAGATATAGATGCATCAGAACTTGAAGCATTCTTTGGGTTACTTATTTTTGCTGGCCGATTCAGAGAAACAAGAGAACCCCCTCATAATTTGTGGTCTACAAGAAATGCAGCTTATACCAGACCCATTTATCAAGCAGTTATGAGTAGGAATAGGTTCTGCCATATTTTACGATTTATTCGGTTTGACGATCTATCAACAAGGAAGCAACTCGATAAACTTGCTGCGATACTGATATACTTGCAACGAATTGTCGGGAATCGTACGGTGCTTCCGCTAACGGAACAATTGATGAACAGTTGGTTAGTTTTAGAGGGTGGTTCCATTTTGCATTTATATGTCTCAAAAGTCAGGAAAGTACGGACTAAAAATGTGGGCTTCGTGTGACGCTGAAAACTTTTACTGCTGTAATTTTGAAGTATATCTTGGGAAAGAGGGTAATGTGGTAGAACGAAATCAAGGTCAGTGAGTAGTAAAAACATTGGCAACCCACTGGTACAGTAGTGGTTGAAATGTAACAAGTAACTTTTTTACTGACATTACGTTGGCTGTAGAACTTTTATCAAACAAATTAACATTGGTTGGTACTGTAAGGAAGAATCGGAAAGACTTACTCAAGTGTCTGTTGGACATTAAAAATCGAGCAACATATTCGTCAGTTTCTATTTACCAAAGACATAACTTTGCTGTCATACATTACCAAGGCCAATAAATTTGTGGTGTTACTTTCATCATTACATCATGAACACGTAATATCGGGAAATGAACACGGGTTCAAACCAGACATTATTCTTTCATATAACGATACCAAAAGTGCTGTAAACATACTAGATAAATCGATAGGCGAGTATACTTGCAAAAGGGCAATGAGAAGGTGGCCTCTACGTCTTTTTCTCTATTGGATTGATATATTTTGCTATAATGCTTTTGTAATTTGGTTATTGAAGTATCCCGATTGGAACAAATGTTCCACTTTGAAATTCCATCGAAAACTGTTCCTTCAAGAGTTAGCAAATTGTTGAGCGATGGAAATATTACACGACGAAGTACACAGATTCGAGAAGAAGGCAGAGGGTTTTCCAAAGCGACATGTAGTGCTATTGAAAGTACATGAGTAAAACTTAAAAAAAATCTCAACAAACCCCATTCGCCAGGCACAAAACGGCGTCGTTGTTATGTCTGTCATGGAAATAGTAATAAATATTCCAAGAGATGTGACATGTAGTTGATTTGTATGCACCAAACATTCCACAGTAGTAGAAAAGAATGTCGAGATAACTTGTTCATATTGTCAAAAGGACGAAGACGGGGAACCCTCACAGATGACTTAATTTGCATTGTTCGCAATTTACACTTGTTTACTTATTATAAATATATTTACGTATACAATATTTTTCTCTTATGATTTAACATTGTTTATTCAAATGCATTTTTATGTTCCTATAAAAGATTGAGATATTATGTAATTTTGTAAGGTACAGATTAAAGTGTTCTGTTTTTTTATTTTGATTGTATTAAGTCAAATTAAATAAATACACGTTTATAGAGTATAAAAACAAATGTTGTCAGATGTTGTCTTTATACAGGTGCATACCAATAAAATAACAGCGCAGAGTCATAGTAGACCCCGTTTTGGTAGTCTATGGTTTGTATATATTTTGGTAGGGCGAAGGTTAAAACGTAAAGTAGTTAAAATCATTTTATTATGGCAACGTTGTAAGACCTTTTAGAAAAACGGGTAGTTAAGTCGTCTATAGAATTTTTTTATCTCGCATCTTTCAATAGTCAGAAAATACTTTTAGGACAAAAATGTAAACATAGAGTGATATGCAACCCAACGTACATAGCTACGATAAAACATTACTGTAGCTCTCTTCCCTATTATAATAATCTGCTAAAATAAAAAACAAACTAATTTGGAATGTTACTTTGTCGGTGATACAAGATTTGGCACCACAATAAGTAAGTCTAAAAACTATAGTATAACCAGCACTTGTTAACATTTTTGAGGTTTGTTAATCTTAAATAGCCATACAATTAAATAGGTGAACATATAACTTACATATTACACTACTTGATTTTCTAGTGGTTATTTGAATTAAAAGTAAAGCGTTTATTTTTATATTACCAGATCAATTTTATCTAAATAATACTTTTTTATTTCTGCCGCATTAACCTAGATTTACGAGTTGCGTACTGAAATATGCTTCTAAATGAGATATATAACGTGTTTTAGAACTAGACCACTGTAAACATTTAATATCCCTTTTAATTGGCTAAAGAAATATGGGATTACGGAGCAGTAAGTAAGTACAAGTTAAATGTAAATTCTTTAACCTTACTTCGTGGAATTCCATATTTAATATCACTAATGTATTAGTTACAATAAAATTTAACAATTTATTTTATATACTATCCTCGCCACCAAAGAATAAACCTGCTTTATTACTTAAACAGTATGAGTTAATATTAAAATATGGATTCAAATTATTTCCGTAATAATTTCTTTTAATTAATTACACTTTTCCGAGATGGCGGTAGTGCAGTTACATACAGGTTTTCATATGATTATAAATACTGTTTATTGTAAAATTACACCATAAAAGAACCGAGCTAATAGCGTAGTGGTGACACGACCTGCTTAGCATTCAGGAGTTAATGGGTTCGATTCCCGTTACCGTCTACCTCGTATAAGGTTTTTTCAGGGGGTTTTCCATATATAAATGTAGCGGCATGGTCACTGCGTATAAGCACACCATGTGCGGCTGGTTAGGTGATTACTGGGGTAGTATTTTCCCCCCTCAGAACCCCAACTCCGTTCCTTCCGATCCTATCCTGACTACACCCATCCTTAATCCCACCTTGCATATATATATATATATATATATATATATATATATATGTAATGAATGTATGTATGCTGGGAATCCATGATTGTGGCTGAAGGAGCTTGGAAAGCTCGAACAGCCCGCCCTCCCCCTTGGAGAGGGAATGAAATACGTGGCCTTTCCCTTTTTTTTTTCTTGTGAAAATCGAAGAAAATTGTTCATTATAATTAACGTGTTAATGACCATGGTGAGTAATAGAGCTCTAGCAGACATTTTATCGTAATGGTTTTTATAGGTTATAATTTATGAGTACCTACATTGTTTATACACTTAACCCTCAGAGTACGGAGAATATTTTACTTAGATTCCGAAGATGGGTCAACCGTGACCCATATAGTCATTCCTGATTTAATTCGTTAAAATCTAACAAGAGAATTTTTAAAGCGATTTTTATTAAATATTAATTTTATTTTAACATAATTAAAAAAAACGTGAACTAATAAATTAAATTACATTTTATTGCATTTTTTTTTAAATAACAATTTTTTTTAGGATGGTTCCCCATCGCCGTCTTTTTGACAATAGTTACATTTAATTTTCACAGTATGAATTTCTTCCCGTGTTTCATCGTACAAACTTGGCCTCAGTGTGTATTTGTAAACATACTGTAAACGTTCTGTAAAGCCCGAAAAGCGGGTTAGACGAGACACGACAAAATGCGTGTTATGTATAAGAAGAAATATAATTTGTCTATTTATGAATGATATGCAAAATAATAGAAGGGAATAAATAAGGAGAATTTACGAAAAGTCAAATTTGTAAAAAAAATATTTTAAAAATTATTGTGAAATAAGTGAATTTCGGGTCAGACTTGACCCACTCTTCGTACTCTGAGGGTTAAACAATGCTTATATTCGACAAAATACTAATTGCATCAAGTTTATGTAAATATTTAAAGAATATTTATGTGGAATATCATATAAGTTGTTGATAAACATTTACATGTAATTGATAACTAAAGATAATCGAATTTGTAGGTTTCCGTATTTGAACTTCTGAACGTTGCTACAGTTCAATATGTTTATCTTTATAAATACATACTTTGTATATTTTAAATAGAAGTGTGAGTTTCTTTATAGATAAATTAGGACATATAACTTCCAATTAAAATAAAAAAAACATTTTTGTTGAAAAGTTTAATTTGCTTACAACTCTGCGGTCATGTACAATAGACGGATAAGTCAACATACACTCAAATTTAGTGATTAATGGATTATGAAACTATTTTGTAACATTAATTATGTCATGCAATATGTAAATTTACATATTGCATGACATAAGTCTAGCTAAAGTAAAACTATCAATAAGATATAAGTCAACTTATTCCATCAGAAAACTGCTTATTCCTTTTTCTGATTAACAATGTTTCTGTCCTGCTAAGAAAAAAGGCAGTAACTTCAAAAATCTGAAATTTGAGAAAAATGCTATGTCTATAGGCTGTTTGGGACAGTGTGGTCAATATAATTTTATTTTCTGTGTATATAAGGTTGAAGGCAGTATTTTTGTACTTATTTTAACTAAAAAATAACAATTGTCTCTGAAACGTAATTGATAAAACATATACAATGTTATATGTAACAAACAACATAACACATACACATTCTGGTGAAAAGCCATTTAGTGGTATAAATAAAATCTTTATTAAAACATGTTCTCATTTAATTACAATTATTGTCTTTCAAAGGATGGCATCAAGAGATCGTTGTTGCTGTCTCACACAAAAAATATGTTGGCTTCATTTGCATTCTGAGGATGAAAACATGATTAAGAAAAATGTAGAAATACAAAAAAATCAACTGCCAGTGGAATGGCCAGCAGAAGGGAAAACTGAAAATAATAGGTTTTGTATTGATTTTCATAAATTTAGTAATTAAAAAGAATTTAATTACACTTAATTGTAGAAAAAAATATTGATACAGAATCAATTTACAGTTACGTCTAGAATATGTCAGAGTAATTTCTGACGAGTTAAAATTTTAGTGCATACATACTATAGTTTTCATTTAAAAATGTGTTTGAAGATGTCAGTACTGGATATCTTTTGGAGAATTAAAATAAGAATACATTTACTGATTGTAGGTATAGTGGGTTTCAGCCTGACTTTACATTGTACGGCATATGGGCTACAGCATTGCAATACTTCCTGTCAATCAAAATTAATCCTTTTGTATTACACACAGCTTATCTGTTAATACCTTGCCGAACGTGATGGTACCTGCTACTTTTTTGTCAGCAGTTTTCAACCCGGGGGTCCTCTCAAACTGCATATTTTGTGAAGTAATATGTTTATTTATTTGCATCATAAATTATATAGCATACAAAGCGGTTAACTTATTTTAATTAACAGATATTCAAGTATTAATTATAGTTAGCACAGGATTAAAAGTAAATATAAACATGGCAAATACAATTAAATTCAATATTTTGGTAAATATGACAACTGTTAATGTTACATTATCGACTGTCACTATTGTCGTTGATTGAGGAGTCGTGTCAATGCTATTGTCCACTTCACTATTAAAATCATCGGTGTCAGCATCCATTATATTATCGATTTCTCACGTTCGTTCTTCTATTTTTATTATGTGATTTACATAGTTTTGCCAAATTTGTAAATAGGCCATTTAACAAGTTCTGTAATTGCTCTATTCTGAGTTATATTAGTAGGATAATTACCTATCCGTAATTGTAAAATTCATTTACATTCAATTAGATACCTTTGAATAACTTTTTCAAGTTTAGTTTAGAAAGTAGAAGAGTTAGAATATTATGAATTCCAGTTAATACAAGTTCCTTACCATCATAATCACGCTAATTAGTAAATAATTTGTAAGATGTACTACCGAATGAAAACTGCTGTAATTTATGTTGACGTAAGTAAGTAACACAATACAAAAATGAATAAGCACTGCAGGTTATTATTGTTTAGTTAATCATCTTAAACCCAGGAACCTTGTACCTCATCTACGTAAAATGCTAAAGTGTGAATTATTCAATGTAAGTCTTAAGTGTGGAAAAGTGCCGAGTGATTGGAAGAGCGTGATCATTGTACTACTGTATAAGGCTAAGGGGAACAAGAGTGATTGCAAGAACTACAGAGGAATAAGTTTACTCAGTGTACCTGGTAAAGTATTTGCAAGAATACTGATTGATAGAGTAGAAGAAACTACACAAACTAAAAATTGGGATGTGCAGGGTGGCTTCACGCCAGGGAGAGGCTGTGTTGATCAGATGGTTGCTCTCTCCAGCAGATGATCGGAAAGTGTTTTAGTGTAGAAAGGAAGCTGTACTGTGCGTTTGTAGTTTGGAGAAAGCATACGACAGAGTGAATAGGGTGAAGGTGTGGGAAATGAATGAATATGGCATAAATAATGGTCTAATAAACGGAATACGGGCAGTATACAAAGGCAGCGGGGCATGTGTTAGGGTGAGAGGAGGTGTGAGTGAATACTTTAATATTGATTAAGGAGTGCGAAAAGGCTGTGTGATGTCGCCGTGGTTGTTGAATGTGTATACATGGATAAATGTGTTAGGCAAGTATGTACCGATACAAATGGTGTAATGGTTGGTGACTTAAATGTACGAGCTCTGGTGTATGCAGATGACAGTGACAGTGCGGATGAGCTACAAATTGTTCTGAGGAAGTTTGATAGCAGTCTGCGAGAAGCATGGACCTAAAGGAAAACTTGAACAAAACTAAGATTGTGGTGTTCAACTGGGAAGGTGGAAAGGAGGGTAGAGTATTTACTTTGCAAGATGAAATGTGGACAAGTTGGTATATATGGGTTGAATGTTTACGGCAGATGGTAGAATGGATGGCGAGATTGGACGAAGGGTCAATGCTGGAAGACAAGTGATTAGAAGTATATGGGCGATAATTAGAAACGAAAGCATGAGCCTAGCTGCGGAACGAGAAATCTATAATGGCGTGTTTGTCCCGTATGTACTGTTTGGAAGTGAGACATGGGTATGTCAAAAAAGCACGAAAGAAAAATAAATGCCGTGGTCGATGATGGATAGATATTAAAACAGTACATTACGTTGGTTTGGACACATTGAGAGAATGAACAACGCAAAATTAACGAAGCAAATATGTGGGTGAGGTTAGAGGTAAGGCCGGGACTGGTAGGCCACGTAAAACTTGGCTGAATGTAGTAGAATGTATGACAAAAGAAAGAGAGATGAGTTTTAAAGACATGTCAGAAATGCAACCTCTTTTATAATAAGTTGATTACGAAAATAGGCAACATTGTAAAAACAATCTGTGTCAGACGTTTAAAACTTGATATCAGATAGAGGTTAAAAGACACCTATAGATGCTAACTTAAAAAAATTCCAAAGCTTGTATAAAAATATCGATAATAGATCTTAAGCATTTTCAATCATATTTATTTAATTTTTACATTTATTTCGCTTTACATTAAAAAAGTTTATAAAGTAAAGTTATATAAAGTTAAATTTTCTTTAAAAAATATGGCTACACATTTTCTCATAAAATTAATATTGAAAAAATTTGAACTAACACTTAAATTCTACCTTGGATTTTTTTTGACACTAAAAAAATTGCATACAACATAATTAATCTATATGAGTAAGGTCTATATAGTGGTATTTTTATATTTTTCAAGAAATATTAGATACAAATCAAAAACAGTTCCTAATATATTTTTCCTTTCCGCCGTTGAATTTCTCCCAAAATCTCCAGGAGAAATTAAAACAAGCTTAAATACAAAATTTTAAGTACGTTGGTGTTTTCATCGTGGATATTAACATACATCCACACACACTCACAGACATCATGGCCGCTCAAACGTAAAATGAGCTAATAAGTCGATTACATAACCTTCTATAGGTACCTACACATGTATATGTAGGTTGCAAGGTAAAAATCCGCAGACCACTCATATAATGTCACTCTTATTTGTTCCATTTTAATAAGCAAAGAAGTTACTATTATATACCACTGTAAGAATAAAATATTACATACAAACTGGTATAAAAAGTAAAATAAGTATGTAATACAGCAATATCCAAGCTTTAGGGGAAAATTGGTTCAGAACTTCTGGTTTTCTGTACGAGACTTAAGACGCCGTTCTCTCGCTCCATATAGAACTGGCTATACTGGCCATAAGGTTTAACATAGGCTATCTTTCGTGTGTACTGCAAAGTCAGGCTGAAATCCGTGAGCTTACTCATTCATCTATTTGCGAAATACGATACGGTGCTGTGGCAACAGATCACGATGTTCAAATTAGGAAAAAAAACGTTCGGTCTCGTATTATCGCGCTAAACCCAAAATGAGTTAATCAACTGTTTGGGGATCATGTTTGAGCAAAGATTCTGAAGCAAGTGAGAAGCAAAGTATTTCTTCATTATATTTGATAATACCCCTGATTGTTCACAAAGGGACCAAACGAGTCCAATTCTGTGGCATGTGAAAGTTGACGCAACCAAAGTGGATGAATCGTTCGTCGATTTTATTGAGACCAAAGGTAAAAACGCTGTAGGCATGACAAACGTGATTCTTGCGAATATCGACAAACACGGTCTCGATATTCAGAATATACAGTCCCTAGCCATATTAATGTGACCACTAGAAAAATTTGGCATATTTTTTCTTTTGTCTTTTTTGACTTAAAATTTAAATGTACCACCATGATACCAAAACGGACAAATGGACAATTGGTAATACTCCGGTTACAATTAACGGAAAGGATATGATTATTACAAGCGTCATGTATAAAGTGACTCCATATTTATACGATCTGCTTATTATGAATGAACCCAATTTAAATCTAGCGAAGATCGCAAAAATTATAAATGTGTTTTAGAAGCTACGAATGTTGCAAAGCGAGATTATGATCTCAGTGGGCAAACTCGAGGAAGCCGCAGCAAAAAGTATACTCAAATAATCAAACCCTTGCTATCATCATCGCCCACAACTGAAGGACGTAGAGCTATGTTTTTTAAGGAATTAACAAACAGATCGATTGAACATAAATATTAGAATGATATACATGAACTAATTCGTAATCTAGAGGTATCGTGGGCAGAAAAATTGGTGGGAAACACAGGTGTCATAGATAACAATATCAATTGTAAAAGAACTATATGAAGATGGATACATTCAAAAACCAACCAGTCGTTTTTTAAACAGTATAAATAAGAATGCATGGATGTCGACATAAAATTAACCCCTCGGTTTAAACTGATTGATGATAATCAATTTGATACCGAGAATGAGACTCTGCAACGTTGCGAATCCCATAGATTCTCAAGATGTCATCACTAAGCAATACTGTTTGTCAATAAGGTTCAATTTGGATGGAAACCGTTTGACCCAGTTGGCGGACCCGGAAGAAGATGTTGATGCTATAAGTAAAGGATATCTTGATTTTTATTTACAGGCAGTTCAGAAAGCTTTTAAAGAAAACTCTAACGCTTATCTAGTATTGGAGCAAAAACTATATAAAATTAAAGAAACCACAGTTACAAAACACTTATAATACAGTCAGTAACTCGGTACGGCCCCGAAGTCAAACTTTTCAGAAAGCTTGAAACATCTATGAACAAGCTAGCACTAGAGGAGAACCACCTAACCTTCCTCCGCAAAGCTCGTGATAACAGCGTAATACCCACCGTGCTTAACATCAAAACTCCTATTTCCACAGTTTATGCTTTTTGAGCGCACGTTTCGGAAGCGGACTCTGCTTCCGTCATCAGGATTAGTCCTGAGAAGGACTGTTTTCGCACTTGAGTCGAATTCATATGTTATATATAATTTTTTCCCAAGCACTTGACTACACTTAGATTCGAACCTGGTACCTTTCACTTACTAGTCTGACATCTTTGCCACTGAGCCACGGAGTAATCCAATATACATATTTTAGAACTTATATATATATATATATATATATATATATATATATATATATATATATTAAGAACTTTTCGTGGTTGCCAGAAGTTTTTCATTGGTCAATCAATTTTCGCAGTATTTTTCAAGCCTTGCCATTATTGAACCATATGGGTTTCATTTACTAGTCTTGGATCTTTGCATCTTTGAGCTTCACGAGTATTTCTCATTCCTTCCCACATATATCCATTGATGACTTATTCATTATAATTTATTTTATATCCTATTATGTATTGATATAAACTTTTTCTGTCAAATTATTGTATGTTTTACAATGGTGATCTTAATTTGGTTTCTGGTGCGATACGAAAGATAGGCAGCAAATACAAGATACGCATTGCCTTCAAATCGACCAGAACGCTCAGGGGAATGCTAACCAAAACCAAACCATACAATGAAGATCAGAATTCCAAGAATTGTGTATGTAACCTACCATGCGAATGCGGTAGAGCATACATAGGAGAGAGCAGTAGACCACTCAAAGTGAGAACACAGGAACACAAGAACAACGTCCGCAAGGGCGAAATAGAAAGATCAAGAATCGCCGAACATGTCTGGAACGAAGACCACCACATCCAATGGAATAACATACAGATAGTGGCAAAGGACGAGAAAACAACTCGTCGAAAACTCAAAGAAGCCACATACATCGCACTAGCAGAAAATCCAATAAGCCAAGCTAGTGTAGAAATGAAAGCCATATGGATTCCAATAATGCGGGAAGAGCTTAAGCGCAATACACCTGCGCAAGAAGTTACTGCGCAAAAGGTGTCAGACTAGTAAGTGAAAGGTACCAGGTTCGAATCTAAAGTAGTCAAGTGCTTGGGAAAAATTATATATAACATATGAATTCGACTCAAGTGCGAAAACAGTCCTTCTCACGACTAAGCCTGATGACGGAAGCAGAGCCCGCTTCCGAAACGTCGCGCTCAAAAAGCATAAACTGTGGAAATAGGCCTATCAACTCCACTAATAGGAAACCACAGTTACAAAACACTTATAATACAGAATCAAAACTCCGATACACAGCCGGAAAATATCACTAATCGCAAAGAGAGCTAGAGAAGTGTTAGTCAAAGAACGAATCAGGCATCACCGTATCAGAAAGTACCAGCTCGAACACCAATCCAACGAGATTAGAGAAACCATTCGAAATAGAGTGAACAAACAAGACTTTGATAGGATAAATACGGCTACCAGAAGTAACCAAGGCAATGCACAAGGAAATTCAGCAGAAGAAACTCGAAAAGCTAATGAAGGAGAAGAAAGAACCAACCAACATCAATCGAAAAAACACTGTCATAAACATCTCTAAACGACAGTTGAACGAAAACGAAATGCAGGTTCTGGACAAAGGCTTGAACTATGCGACAACATCGAGGTATATTCCGAAAGTAGATTGAATAACGGCAGTCGAAGAAACAGCAATGAAATTGGATCCTGAAGAAGCCGAAGAATTCAGAACTAAGGTTAGATCAGTCCTAGATTCATCTAGGCGAACTAAACCGAACATCTCTAACCTAGAAAGGAGAGCGGTGATTTTCCTTAAGAATAACCCAACCATCAAAATTCTCCCGGCAGACAAAGGAAACGCGACTGTGATAATGGATATGGACACTTACAACAGTAAGATCCAAGAACTACTAGACGGGGGCGAGTACAAACAAATACCAAAAGACCCCACACCATCAATCGAAAGACGGATATACCTGACGCTGGCAAAGCATAAGGGCGAGTTCTCCGATTACCAGAGAACTAGACTTACCCCACACTACAGCATGCCTCCCCATTGGTACGGCATACCAAAGATACATAAGCAAGGAATTCCTCTGAGACCAATTGTGAGCTCGAGAAATTCACCTTGTCACCCGTTAGCATACTATCTGCTAGGTATCATCACACCCTTATCGGGAAAAACCGAGTCTATGGTCAAGAATACGCAGCACTTTGTGGAAACCATCAGAAACTTCCAACCAAACCACGAAGAAATACTGGCAAGTTTCGACATTGTGAGTCTATTCACAAATGTGCCTACCGATAAGGCACTAACTATCATAAGAGACAAGCTGGAAAAGGATGAAACGTTAGACGAACGCACGCAACTCTCGGTAAACACAATAATGGAACTTGTGACAAAATGCATAAGAACTACATATTTCCAGGAAGATGACAAATTCTACCAACAGGAGTTTGGGATCGCGATTCACAGAGAAACCGAGGATGTGGCTTAGATTCGTGGACGATACTTTCGTAGTTTGGCAACACGACAAGCATAAGCTAGATGAATTCCTAGATCATCTAAATAGCCGCGCACCCTCCATAAAATTCACATTGGAATTGGAGTCGGAACAAAAACTGTCATTCCTGGATATACTTGTACACAGGATTGACAACACTTTCACCACAAGTGTATACAGGAAACCTACCCATACGGGGATGTACCTACACTACAACTCTAATCACCACAAAAACGTGAAGTTAGGTCTGACAAAATGCTTGTACGATAGAGCAACAACAATATGCTCAAAACAAGAGGACCTGAACAAAGAAAAATAAAATATCGCTGGAACACTCAAAGAAAATGGCTACCTCGATCTAACACCTAACCTAAACAGGGAAAGGGCAACCGAAAAAGAAGAACCTAAGTATACAGCGATAATACCATATATACAGGGTACCTCAGACAAAATACGACACATAGGCAGCAAATACAAGATACACACTGCCTTCAAATCGACCAGAACGCTCAGGGAAATACTAACCAAAACCAAACCATACACTGGAGATCAGAATTCCAAAAATTGTGTATACAACCTACCATGGGAATGCGGCAGAGCATACATAGGAGAGAGCAGTAGACTACTCAAAGTGAGAACTCAGGAACATAAAAACAACGTCCGTAAGGGCGAAACAGAAAGATCAAGAATCGCCGAATATGTCTGGAACGAAGATCACCGCATCCAATGGGATAACATACAGATAGTGGCAAAGGACGAGAACACAACTCGTCGGAAACCCAAAGAAGCCACATACATCGCACTAGCAGAAAATCCAATAAGCCAAGCTAGTGTATTTGCGCTAAGAGCTTAAGCGCAATACACCTGCGCAAGAAGTTACGGCACAACATGCGCGATAAACTTCTGCGCAACCAGGAATAAGTTTATATATATATATATATATATATATATATATATATATATATATATATATATACAGGGTGTATTTTAAAATCACCGACAAACGAAAACTGGAGAGTCTATGACTCAAAATAAGACAAAAATGTTCATGAACGCTTTTCCGAAAATGCTTCCTAACCGAGATACAGGTTGATTAAAAAATACTTTTTTTGAGGTTTTTTTAAGATTCCTCAAAAACTACAAAAGATATTACACTGAGATTTAGTACACCTAAATGTCTATTTAAATACAATTAATCAGGTGGGTTTGAGTCAACTTTTTTTGAAGAAATATTTTTTTGATAGATTCAACATTTAATTCTGCAAATAAAATCATACTTAGTATTTTTTCGATTCGGCACCCCGTTTTTGAAATATTTTGCATTAACATAAACGACCACATTATTCATTAAACATCAAAAAAATAACGCAGTAAACTATTAGGTACATTATTAAAGAGATATTGAAGGAATCAAAAACAAAATAATAATTATTTTTATACATATTGTTCAAAATGTCTTCCTTCCTTTTTAATACAAGTTTGTATTCTTCTTAGCAAATGAAACCTAAGACGCTGAAAAATTTGTGTCATAGCCTTAATCTCATCGCATGCCATCTGTATGCGATTCCAAAGTTGTCCTCGATTATCAATTTGAACAGAATAGACACGAGTTTTTAGATACCCCCACACAAAATAATCCAATGGGTTTAAATCTGGCGATCGTGCCGGCCACGGTACTTCACTTCCTCGTCCAATCCAGCGTCCAGGGAACCATTCATTTAAAAATTCTCTGACGTTTCGTCTAGAATGTGGTGGTGCACCATCATGCATGAAATACCTGTTCATTCTAACATCTAAGGGTACGTCGTCAAACAATTCTGGCAAATCTTCTCTCAAACAATTTAAATAGAATTCGCCAGTAAGTCTTTGAGGAAAACGGATAGGTCCGATTAAGTGATCGTCCAGTATACCTATCCAAATATTTTCGCTAAATCTATGTTGGTGAGCTGTAACTACAGTTGGATGCTGATTTTCATCTAACCATTTGTGGGAATTATGCAAGTTTATTATTCCATTTCGGGAAAAAATACACTTATCAGTGGTCAATAAGTTTCTAACAAATTGTACATCTTCAGCATTTTTATTTAAAAACCATTCGCAAAAATTCATTCGACGAGGATAGTCAGCAGGCATTAATGCATGCACTTTTTGTAGGTGAAAGGGATGTAAATTTTGTTCTCGTAAAACTTTCCAAGATTTGCTATGCGACACACCAAATTCTAAACCTAACTCACGCGTACTTATTGATGAATTTTCATAAACTCTATCTAAAATTTGTTCTTCAATTTCAACTGGTACACGAGCATTTCGTCCGGAATTTTTCTTTCCTTTTAAACTTCCATACTCTAACAAGTTACGATGAACGGTTCTAAACGTAGTATGATGTGGATGTCTTCTATTTGGAAATCTTTGTTCATAAAGTCGAGCAGCTGCACGAGCATTGCAATTAGTATTACCATAACATAAATGAATATCGACCAGTTCTCGTTTGGAATAATTCATTTTTCACAGTAATTAGACACAAACAATGAATTACAAAACACGCGTAAATGCAACTATTTTAGCAAACATAAGGTACGTAACTGTCAAATGCAAAGCAATCTCTGATTTATTTAATTTCGTTATTACTGAATAATGTAGTCGTTTATGTTAATGCAAAAACGGGCGCCGAATCAAAAAAATACTAAGTATGATTTTATTTGCAGAATTAAATGTTGAATTTAACAAAAAAATATTTCTTCAAAAAAAGCAGGGACGTGCGTTTTTTTTTACTTAAAGTGATTAGCTTAACATATTCTACGCCACTGGATGGAGCCAATTGACTCAAACTCACCTGATTAATTGTACTTAATTAGACATTTAGGTGTACCAAACCTCAGTCTAATATCTTTTGTGGTTTTTGAGGAATCTTAAAAAAATCTTAAAACAATTATTTTTTAATCAACCTGTATCTCGGTTAGGAAGCATTTCCGGAAAAGCGTTTATGATAACTTTTGTTTTATTTTGAATCATAGAATCTCCAGTTTTCGTTTGCCGGTGATTTTAAAATACACCCTGTATATATATAAGTTCTAGAAAAATATATATTGGATTACTCAGTGGCTCAGCGGTAAAGGTGTCAGACTAGTAAGTGAAAGGTACCAAGTTCGAATCTGCGAGTAGTCAAGTGCTTGGGAAAAAATTAGTGCCATGTCTAAATTACAACTCGTCAATGAATTGCACAAACCTGCACGAAAAAATTTTAAACGAAGGCGAACAATAATGAATGGTTTTGATGACATTTGGCGGAATTTAACACATACGCCAAACAAAACAAGGGCTATAAGTATCAGTGAAATTAAAATTTACTAACCGTTTATCAGAATTACTTTATTCTGTTTGATTGCAACATCATGTTTTTGACCTTATCAAATGTTCATAGCGCTATATTACGTTACCATCAAACAAAACATGTTTATAATCATTTATCCGTGATTTGTTTGACACTTGCTTGCGTAGAACTGATTTTGTACACCTTTTTGATCAACAGTGCAACCATACATTTTTGCACGAAGTCCTACAAATTCTAACTTAATTTTACCATGATTTTCGTCTTTCATTAACCGGTAACTTTTTTATTTGCTAATGGAATTCCGAAGATATTGTCAGGACTATAATCAGATGTATCGAATTGATCAATGTCCTTGAGAATTTCATAGATATCACCAACTGAAAAGGAGTATGAGACTATCTGCATCTGTGTACAAGAGCTTACCATTATTAGGAAACCTAGATAGCCTCTAACCATAATGAAAATTGTATACAAACGTTTTTGAAACATCTAAGATGCTAAGGCCTGCATATATAGGTTTATTTAAATATATTTCTAGCTTATTCATTTGAACAATAAGCAAATATTTGTTAAATATTGTACAACTATGTAAATTTAGTTTTGATATGTAAGCATGAGCACCATGGCGGTCATCCCATTTCGTTACTAAACGCATGTCCTTATATTTATGTACATTTTCCATCAGTTTCCCAAAGAGATTGCTGACGCATGGTGGTATTTAAATCGATATTCAATCCATATTTTAAATATACTTTCAAATTTCTGTAATGAATTACGTAATTACGTTTTGAAAACAATGTAAGCAATAATTTTTTAATTGTGGAATTTGAATCAGGTTCAGGTTGAACAATAGATACGAAAATGTAAACTTTCACGATTAATACACATCATTTCCCGCGTTGTTATTGACTAATAACAGTAAATTAATCGTAAAGCAGATAGAGTAGGTGAGTCAGTATCAGAATCTTATATTTTTTACTTCTTCTTTCAATCCTACTGCTGAATATGTACGAAAGCTAGTCAGGGTTATTGAAAATCAGCCTATTATTATAATTGCATTCATCTAAATACAATGGCTAACGAGTAAATAAAGGACTTAAACAACGAGGCTCTAAATACAAAGTACAAGGTAACAATGTTAGAAAATTATAGGATAGTTTAGATGAAGAAGAGAAAATTAGTTTATGTGCAAGATTCGACTGATTCCAAACTATTTTAATATGATATGATCAAATGTAAACTTCTGTCGCATCTTTGGTTCCAGAACATGAGGTGGATTCTCAATTTTTTTTTTTACTCTCTGATAGTCACGCAAAAATATAATTGTAAATAAAAAAAATCTTGTAACACGGTGCTTTATAGTTACAAGGTGTTAGAATTCCTAGAAATAACTAACCAAACCCTGTCAGTTGTTTAATCTCGAGTTATTTCAGACTAAATGTGTTGGGAATACAAGGGGTACACTGTCACTGATCCTTGCACCCCTAGAGTAATTGAACTAGTGGTATCTAACTCCACTGTTTATTAAACCTAATATCACAAGTATTTATGCAATTATCCTACTGTCCTATTTACAAAAAATAAACAATTGCAATTTAATGTGACGCATAAATTCCATTACATTGTGCTACGTTGCGTTCTTGATATTATTGACCTACTGATGACTAATGTTTGTATTACAAGTTCTTTATGCTAAACTATAATTATAAAAGTTGCTATTTAACTTAATTATTAATAATGATTGCAAAATGATGCAAGTCCTGTTCAATTTGAGATTGAACATCCTGTCGGGCCCAGGAGCTTATGTTCGGTTGTCGACTGAACATCCTGCCGCGTCGAGGAAGGGGCAACTGTGGTATATAGTGGTTCAATCACAATCACTTTTTCTGTGGTTGACTGTTTTTCCTTCGCATTCGTGTCCATATTTTATACGTTCTCCAGATTGCCAGAATCATTCCCAGTACTATGGTTGTGCTTGATAGACTGGTTACGATGGAATGCGATGAAATTTTTCTGCAGGGAGTGTTGTCTAAGCCGTTGAATTCATCTGTCGCCTTCAAATTACCACTCTTTGTATGTTGTTTACTTGATTTCCATGTTTAACTGCTCCTGTCATGTTGATATGAATAAGATTGTGATAACTATTATTCACTGACACTGTATCTTACCGCGTTGGACTCAGAATGCTTTGTTTCTTTTTACCAGGCATTCCTGCGGTATTTGAGTGATCCCTGTATGGTTTAACGTTATGTCTTTCCTGATTCCGTTGCACATGACCGCTGCCTTGGTGACGTCCTTTGTGATAAACTTCCACGTATTGGGCATATACAGCTGTTTCCACATTGTAACATTGTAACGAAATAATTTGTGTTTTGGATACTTAAGTTACTTTGGTACTTTTCTATAAATTTCTGTACAAGTTGTACATATTTACTCAAACCTTCTTTCTAAAAATGCTTACGTTGTTTCTGTACATAACTTGAACCACATATTTCCAAGTAATTTTACTATCAGTCTAATATACATTTTCGTACCTTTGGTTATTCAAATGCTATAAATTCACATTTATATATTTCATTTAAAATCTGCATTGTTACTCCCTCTAGTGACGTATCCTAAAATATAGGTAATTAAGGGGAATTATATTACAAGCTTTTAGAAGTCCTCTCTAGATGGCGTTAGTGGAGAAATCACAATTTAGAATTTCTGGTTTTATTTAGATAAAAAGGGTGATAACAATGTACTGTGTTTAATACAACTTTAACATAAAAATTACGTCTTCTTTCTTTCCTGTGGCGTCCATTTGCCAAGCTGAAAATTTTTGATGTCTTCTTGAAAATTGCTTGATAGAATTATACGATATAACTAATCGGATATATCTTCAAGAAGCATAATTTTGCAATAAAACAATTGGTGCTTTTATAATCATTATTTACAAGTTTTGTTGCTCGCTTACATGCGGTTTTAGAAAAATTTTCTTCGGCAAGATCGAGTAAATTACAGATGAATTTCTTTGATTTTGTTAGTAATATCTGACTTTCTTTCTTAGCGTTTGAAGACGTTTTAATTAAAACACGAATTATTGATGTTTTCGTAAACAAAGGAAAGCTCTTCGATAGCTTCTCATTTGGCCCTTTACATCTAAGGGGTAACGAATAAAGATTATTTACTTACATAATGTTAATTACCTTCTCCTTTTAGCTTCAACGAATGACCTGCTACTTTTAGCTTGCACGAATTACCTTCTTCTTTTGGCTTCAACGAAGTACCTTCTACTTTTGAATTCTACGATTTAATTCCAACTGTTATCTACATTCAAGTACTATTTTGGTTTACCTTCTGAGTCGCAACTAAAATCAAACAGGATCGTGACAACTTATGCCTATGTTCGTGATCCGAGAGCATCGACTGAACGTAACTACTACCTGCGTATAGAAAGGTTAGATCGTTCCTTTTTCTTTTGTTTTCTCTATTGTTACATGAACGTTAATTGAATAATGATAAAGTACATCTGCTAAAAATAACGTAATCAATTAGTCAGTTAAAATAATACCTTAACCTACATTTAATACCTGTTATCACTATATCCTTGTTGCTGTATCAATAAGTAATCCTTCACTTCACAATCACGTAACCTTCCTTATCTGTTCTTTTATCATTACTTTCCTTCCCTCATTTTGTTTGTAATTATAATAATAACATTTAATTGTATCTGTTGTGGCTGCCATTTTTGGTGTTGTGTGCGACATCACTGTAATTGGGATGCGCACAAGTAATTACACAGTAGCCAAACGAACCGTTAGATAAACATATGTTTTCATTACATTTGGTGTAGACATTAATTAATTTTTTTTTTTCTCTCTTGAAATTTATGTCTTTATGAAAAATTTGATAAATATTTGATTCATTACTGTTTAAAAGATAACATGCTAGCTGAGCTATAACATTTTTGTACTCACTATAAAAATTTATTTCTTTTATGATCCGTTTTGGTGTAAACCATCGCAAGTTGTTTTGGTTATTATTTAGTAATAAGTTATGCTTTGTATAGGCGTCGATATACTTTTCTCTTTTAGGAATACAACGGAAGGCATTCCCTTGAAAAGGGGAAATATTTAAGTTTGGTTTTTTTGTAAAATAGAGAAAAACTATTCTGGCTTGCGAACGGTATTTAATTACTATTTCTTTTTTTTTGTACATTTGGGGTATCTAAATATATTGTTTTGTTGTGGATTAATTAGATCCACACCTTCAACTATTTAGTCTAAATTTTTAAAAATAAAATATACATTTGTTTCTTTCGCACTACAGCAGTGTTGTTATTTCTATTTCCTGGTGTACTTCCCTTTTCCTAAAATCTCCTTGCTCATTCCTTTCTACACCACTGTCCAAGAGTCGGGACAGCGGTGAAGTTTTCTCTATATAGGGGAGCGGCTCTTGGCGCCGGCATAACCAACATCCTTTCTTCTCTCAGCCCGCCCTAATCCGACACATTTGAGCTAGTTCCTTCTTCCTTTTTCTTCTAGCTCTCCTGTTAATCACGTAACAATATACACTTGCTTTACTACTGTGCATGTGTTTTCCTTTGTTCGTTGGTACAGGTGGTATGTTTCACAGTTTTGACTACTACTGTAGATGTGAAAATGACTGTATGCCCTCCAATGGACTCACTGTTTTTGTATTCGTCATCCGACAATGGAAAGCATAATTGGTTGTTATACTCGACTGCCGTGATTCCATCAGTATGTCCCGTTTTCCATCCCCAGTGGGATTGGTGTTATCTTCATTATTACATACTGCGTGATTTCCGCCATTGTGAAGTATCCTGATATAAGGATTTGGTGATCACCTGCTTTACAGTCATCTGCACTATCAGATATGTTAATATTTCTATGTTAGACGGTAGTGTTCGTGATACCGATGTCACTAGTTCCTTTATGTGTACTGCCGTGATGAAGTCGCTAAAGCTACCTTTGTCACGGCTTACGTTCAGTACTTTATTGTAGTGGGAACATCCTTCACTGATGAGGTTCACTGCTATTTGATATGAACTTAAAATGTGCAGGTTTATATGGTTTTCATCTATGTTCTTGTACCATTTTCCATAGTATTAATCGACTCCACGCCTAGGATTAGTTCTTTGTCAAGTTCTCAAGCTGACTGTTAATCCTAATTTCGGTGTTGTTGAATGTTAACAGTGCTGATAACATGAACTTGGTTTGACGATCTGCGGTCTACACTAATCTTTATTGATTCCTGTTCAACGCGCTGTTGTCCTTATAGACTTCATCATTCACTCCAAATATTGACGTCAGAATGTAACCTAACACTCCCCTTTTCCTTCTTGAGTGAATAATTGTGTGTATTCTAGTTTGTAACCACTCCAGCTGTTTGCCTAACTCGATTATGTGATAGGTTGGCTCCTTGTAGTGTGCATCTTCTAATATTTTTGTAGCTTATTGACATAACTTATCGAAGCCTTGTGTGGTGTTTATGTGTTCATTGCTTCCATTATATCTTGTTCTAGATTAGATGTAATCCGAATATGCCTCTTCCAATTCACGCGTTACCGATGTGCTCAATGTACAACCCTGGATCTGGATGTATAATTGTATTGTTGGCTCTTGCAACTGCTAATAGTGTTAGTGAGGTTGTTTTGGTTTCCTCAGCGAGCAGTTGCCTTCTTGCTCTAATTTTTCTTCTACTCGTTGTAGTAGAGACTCTGATTGCTGAATCTGGATGTCTTGTAACTTAAATCGTCGTGATTTTTCCTTGTCGGTCCCCTCATCGCTTTGCGTGGTGGCCAATATATTTTTCTCTAGCTCGGTCAGGTAATCTTTAATATTATTGGTTACCTTACTTAATTGCTCAATTTGCATTTTTAATAGCTCCTGATGTGTGCTTAATGCTCTTTCCCAACATGCCTCCAACGTACTGCCGTTTATGTAGACCTCGTCCTTCCGTAATACCGAGTTTTCTTTCATATTTGCTAACAGTTTATTTGTTACATGCTCTTTTTAGGATGTTCTTTTCTGTAAGGAGCGTAAACCCTTTCAGTTTCACGGGGGTAGACTTTTGTGCTGCACAATGCACCTTTTCCGTAGGACTGAGGGATTTTTTTTCTTCCCGGTGGTGGCGAGATGATATTTTCACTGCTTGTTGCCGGCGATGGATTATGCTTTCTTTTACTGGTTACCGATGTTGGTGGCTCAAAGGACCACGTTTCCCTTCACTGGTTTCCCATGTTGGTAGCTCGAAGGACCATGTTTAATATCGGGTTATTTGAGACTAAATATGTTGGGGATGCAAGGGGTACACCGTCACTTGTACCGGTTCTGGACTGGTCCTTGCACCCCGTGAGTAATTGAACTAGTGGTATCTATCTCAATACTGTTTATTAAATCTAATATTACTACTATTTATAGTAATTATCCTACTGCCCTATTTACAAAAATAAACAATTGCAATTTAATGTGGCGCATAAATTCCATTACAGGAGCGAAGGACGAACGTAAAAGAATCATCCAGGACACCGCCAACTACAGGATCGACGTCAGGTAAAACAATAGGTATCGGTAGTATTTATTTCATATTACAACCCGCCCGGCTACAACTCCCTATCCAATGACCTTTTAATATACGCGTCTGACCTCCCTAATGCAGTTATCCTAGGTGATTTCAATGACCGCCACATCCAATTCGGTGACACCGCAACTAATGGCAACAATAACAGGCTATCCTCCGCTCTGTTACTGTTTCCGCCCTTGCGAATCGCCAACATATTTCGAACACTTACAACATTTAGATGCCTCAATAGTAGATCATACCATAGTTTCCGGACCCATAGCTCACTATTTCGATCGTGAGTGCTTTCTAGGCACCACAATCACATCAGATCATATACCCCTACTGGTCAAAACTTCATTTTCTCCAGCACCCCCTACACCTCCTCAATACACAGTCATTAAAGATTTTTCGAAAGCAGACTGGAATGTGTTCTCCGAATACATCAGCAATAACCTTCCTACACCCAATCTTCAAACGACCCAAGATCTCGAGAGAGCTATTAGAGACCTGACTTCCGTAATTACGGAAGCGGTCGATATCTCTGTCCCGTTAAAAAACATCGACATTTCCCGAAAACCGCTCCCACGGCACATCGCGAACTGGTTCAAAGAGGAAAGACGAATCTATCGTCAATTCTTGCGATCTAGGGATTCGGCTCTCAAGACCGAATACAATCGCCTTAACGCCTTAATCAGGCGAGAAGCCAACAAACACGCGGAAGACTCCTGGTCCAAAGTCACCTCCCACCTAGATTATAGAAATGGTAAACTCTTCTGGCAACAGTTCGATAGACTGACCAGAAGGAAAGTCAAACCTAAATCCTACCTAACCGGCCTTCAGGGCAACTCCTCCGACCAAGGAAAGGCCGATTTCTTTGGTAATCACCTCCAATCCATTTTTCGATCCCCATATAACCCCCAATTCGATAACCGTTTCAACGCACTACTCGCGGTGCCTTGAAGAATTCCGCAACCTTGACCTTCCTGAAATCCAACTCGATAACGAGAATATTTTTATGCCCCCATCACGGTCGACCAGGTTCATACATATTTCAAAAAAGGGAAAAATTCTGACCCAGGTCATGGCGGCCTAAATCGAAAAATCCTCCGTCATTTACCCGACCCAGCGCTCCGATTACTGTCCAACATCTACAACCAATGCTTAATCCTATCCCACTTCCCGACGGACTGGAAATCGGCCTCTACCGTCATGATACCTAAACCCCACGCCGACCTAACCTCACCCTGCTGCTATAGACCAGTCCGCCTCCTGAGTTGCTTCGGAAAATGCTTTGAGCAGATTCTAGCTAGGCGACCCAGGGACCACCTTGAATTTAACGACCTCTTTCCCAACAGCCAATTCGGCTTCCGTCCCAACCAAACGTGTCACGATCCCTTGTTGAAGCTGCTTACAGAGATCACCAGAGCATTCAATGCCAAGCAATGCAATCTGGCTGTGTTTATGGACATTAAGCAAGGATTCGACAGGGTCTGGTACGCCGGACTCCTGCACAAGACCCGTAACCTCAACATTCCCGACCCCTTCTCCAAACTCCTACTCTCGTACCTGACCAATCGGTCAGTTCGGGTCAAAACCTTCTCAGATCCTTTTCAACCTACAGCAGGCGCACTCGACATTCCCGAAGTCACACAACCCGGAGTAGTCGTTGCGCAGTTTGCGGACGACACCTCCTTCTGGACGGTTAATTGGAACAGCGAAACGGCCTCCCTCCTCATATCCAAAACCCTTCGGAACTTCTCCAACTGGACGAACAGGTGGAGAATCTCCGTCAATCCCAGCAAAACCCAAACAATCCTCTTCGGACATCCTAATTACACCGAATATAAGTTCCCAAAGCTTGCTTCCAGAAATGTTTCTTTCGATTTAAATAAAAAAAGACTCCAAGATGAAGTCACATACCTAGGAATCCTATTCACTAGAACCCTTAATTGGCTCCCCGATGTAAAAGAACACTTAACAGGATTAGAAACCGCGCAAACCTACTGGGCGACCTCCGAGAATCAGGAGTTGCTACCCTAAAACACTTCAACACACCTACAAAATATACATCCGCCCTGTTATGGATTTCCGAGCACCCATATACACCAATATAAATCTCAATCACCTTTACCATTGACTAAAAAATTTTAAGACACGCAAGTGTAATGTTAAATTGCGTTCCCAACATGCTGTCTTTTTCTAATGGAACCCCTGCTCCCCACCACCCACAAGCTTCTGAATTGTAAACTAACGACATCGTCGCAAATTTTCTGAACTGATTACTCGACTGCACGAGTCATGACGAGACTGATTGTTATTGTCGGGTCGGCGCCATCCGTCTACATACTCATAGATAAATAAAAACCTTACATACTATAAACGGTATTGTTTCCCTAGCTATTATAATTGTTTGAAATAATATTTTTATTTCCAATATATGAAACTAAATTGATACCAAATAAATAGCTACCTGTGTATCCAATGATTATTTATAAATGTACAATATAAAGCAAAAATATAAATTGCTAACAGTCAAATCGTACCACGAATTTTTTTACGAAAAATATTTGGGGGGTAATTTTTAAAAACTATATCCAGGGCGTTATACAGTTTTGTCGCATGATACGTAAAACCACATTCGAACAATGTTGTACGATGTGCAGGTATGGTAAAATTATTTACATATCTGATATTTTTAGAGTGAATTTCATTTCTACCAATTAATTTGCGGCGCAGATATGCAGGACTGTTCGTTATAACAATTCTATGTATAAAATTTAATGAAATTTCCACCTTGTTTTAAGGAGAGCCAATTTAATTCTTGCATGAAATCGCTAATATGGTCAAATTAACGTAGACCATACATAAATCTGCAACAAGTATTTTGTAGATGTTGGAGCCTGTTTCTGTTAATGTAATTTAGAAATGGGTAATAAACAGTTAAACAATATCCATAAATTGGAGAAATTAATACTTCACATAAATTTTTTCTAAACTTATTGACTTATTAGTAAATAGTAATCGTAGTTTCATCTAGGCCCTTTTGATCACGTAACTTACATGATCACTAAAATTGTATTTACGATCTAAAACTAAACCTAAATTTTTAATTTTCTCCGCAAAAGGTAAGGAAACACCGTTTTTTAAATTAAATTAGGAGAAATAATTATAAAAAATATAGAAATAATGAATAAAACAACTAATACAATAAATCGATTTAAATTTATTTCTCACTATAATAAATTAATTTAAAGGAACTCAATGAAGAAATATAAGTAAATATTCACGTAAACATCCAGAAGAACAAGAATATATCCCATTAGTTAATTTTCCATGTTGAGTATTTGAATATAAATATAAAGAATAACATACATAAATTTAATTTAAAAATGGAAAGTATTCTTCAATGGAACTGTAACGGATGTCAAAAAAGTTCGAGCGAGTTGAGACTAATCGCAAATGAACGCACACCATTAGTTATTTGCCTTCAAGAGACACATTTTAAAACACAAGATAAATTTAAAATACCCAATTATGTGAGCATTAGACGTGACATGCCCCACGAAAGGCGTGTAAAAGGTGGTGTTGCAATTTTTGTCCACAATGATTGTGTCTACAAAGAAACACAATTGCGTACTCATTTGAAAGCAATTGCAGTACACGTGTCGCACCCATTTAAAATGACAATTTGCAATATCTACTTGTCAGACAACACGTGGACACCGCTTGACTTAGAAAATCTTATCTCGCAACTTCCAGACCCGATTCTGTTGTTGGGTGACTTTAACTCCCATAATTCTTTGTGGGGTTCTGATAAATATGATAGAAGGGGAAAAGCAGTAGAGGACTTACTGGATACAACAGGGCTAATTTTACTTAATAATGCCCAGGAACCAACGTTCTTTAACGCCAGATCCAATAACTTATCCACGATCGATCTGACTTTGTGCTCCCCTCGGATAGCTCCGAACCTCACATGGGAAGTAGCTAATGATCTACATGGAAGTGATCACTTTCCCATTCTCATCAGTACGTCACAATCTAATGGTCACGTAATGTTACCCGTGAAATGGAAGTTAATAAGAGCTGATTGGGACAATTTTAAAAACAAGGTACGTCCTATTAATAGAGCGTTGGAAATCGATGATATGGTAAACGACCTTAACGAATCGATTCTGCAAGCTGCCGAAATATCAATTCCTAGGACAAGCCACAAAGTAAACCGAATACCTGTACCTTGGTGGAACCCAAAAATCGGTGAAGCTATTAAGGCCAGAAAAGTCGCTCTAAAGAAGTTTTCAAAAAACCCCACTACAGAAAACCTTATCAATTTTAAAAAACTCAGAGCAATAGCACGACGAGAAATTAAAACCTCACAGAGGTCCTCATGGCGAAGTTACGTCAGCTCATTACAAACAACAACGCCTACTACAGAGTTGTGGACTAAAATCCGTGCCATCTGCGAGAAACGTTACAATAAAAGCCTTACAAAATTGAAAATTAATTATAATCTATTTACAGAACCCGCAGCAGTAGCCGAGCAACTAGCTAATCATTACCAACAGGTCAGCAGTACAAATAACTACAGTGGAGATTTTAAATTTAAAATGACAACTCAGCAGCCACCCTTAGATCTTACTGAAATAACCTATCAAAGCTACAACGAGCCAATTACTATGGAAGAACTCCGTAAAGCTACGAAGCTAAGGAAGGTGCGACTGGAATCGATGATATCCCAAACGGAATGCTGAAAAACCTACCATACTCATGTTTGCTGGATTTACTTTATACTTTCAACAAAATTTGGAACGAAGGCAAGTATCCAAAATTGTGGAAGACTGCAATGGTGGTACCTGTCTTAAAAACCAGTAAGGATCCGTTAGAACCGGACAGCTACCGTTCGATCTCTTTGTGTTGCTGTATGGAAAAACTCTTAGAAAAGATTATCAATAAAAGGCTGGTCAATTTAATGGAAGAAAATAACTGGACAAATCGTTATCAGGCGGGATTTCGGAAAAATTATAGCACAAACGATAAATTGATGCAATTGTCAACGGCCATCTATGAAAGCTTCGGAAGAAGAGAACACCTAACAGCTGTATTTTTCGACATGGAGAAGGCTTATGATACAGTTTGGAGATATGGCGTATTGGAAAAGCTACATAAATGGGGGGTTAAAGGGAAAATTAGCCTATACCATAAAGTCATTTCTGTATGATAGAAGTTTTAAAGTGCGGGTAGGGAAAGCAGTGTCCGACGAACATATTTTAGAAAATGGAATACCTCAAGGCTCTCCACTTAATGTAACTTTGTTTGCTATTGCGGTAAATGGTATCACAACTACACTAAAACCAACAATTGGCCGCTCTATATACGTTGACGATATCACGATCTATAGGTCCGGGAAAAGAGGCGCTGCAATTAACAACGAGCTACAGAAAGCAATTAACACCATAGTGGAACAGGCACAAAAAGTAGGATTCCGGTTTTCTCACTCAAAGACAGTGTCTATGCATTTCTGCAAGCTAAGAACACCGCATTGCGAGTCTAAACTTTACCTTGGAAATAAACGAATCAGAGTTGTATCTCAAACAAAATTTCTTGGCATAATTCTTAACCCTACCCTCTCGTGGAGAAACCACATAGAATATATATCCAAACAAGTCTTGAATGTAATAAAGTGCCTATCAAACACAAACTGGGGTGCAAACCGGGAAATTCTATTACGGATTTATAAAACAATGATTCTTTCAAAGACAGATTATGGATGCAATGCATACGGATCTGCATGCTAATCTCTCTTGAAGAAACTAGACACAATCCAAAATGTCTCACTAAGATACTGCATGGGGGCTTTCCCCACAAGCTCTTCATATAGTTTATGCGCTGAAGCTGATGTTCTACCCTTAAAGTTCAGGCTGTTACAAAAATATGCTTGCAAAATCAGCATGAAGTCAACACATTTTAATTACGAGATCATCACTAAGAATTAAATACGTGCAGAACATTAAATACGCTCATATATGTACAATTAACAAAACAAAGGATCACATTACAGATCCCATCACAAGAAGCGACCAAAAAGGAGTACATTAGAGATAAAATATTAGACCAATGGCAAAATACTTGGAATCAACAAAATAGCCCCCTTAAAGAACATCTACCTTCGATCAAAAAACCCAAAAAATACCCAGCATTCTCAAGAAGGAATAGTATAATCATTACAAGACTTCGCATAGGTCATACAAAGTTGACACACGAACACATACTTACAGGATCACCCCGAGGAATATGCCAAACATGCAACGTACAATTAACGATCCGACATCTCTTCACTGATTGTCAAGCAATGCAAGCACAACGAGAAATCTGTGATATAAGAGGTCCATTTCCAAAAATGCTAGAAGTAAATGAAAGAAAAATGAAAAAGGTACTTGAATTTTTACATTTATCAGAATTACACGGAAAAATTTAACCAACAAATATGCACATATTCAGAATACGTTTTGGAACAAGTAAATAAGTTAATCTAATTAAAATTATTGTAAATCAACTATAAGAAACCAAACTATTAATTAATATAATTTCCCCTAATAAATTTAAAGAAGGAGGAGCTGCTATATTAGAAGAACATAATAAAAATCATCATAATCTTATTCTAGGTATAATATTAATTAAACCTTTCTTTAAAAACAATCTACGACTAGATAAACGTTCATATGAACAATTAGCTAAACAAAATAATCCTGATGAACATAAACCATGAGAAATTATTATTACAATTGAACCATATAAACCTCATATATTTATTGTTATTAAACCTCCTAATACTAATCTCATATATGAAACTGATGAATATGCCATTAAAGACTTAACATCCATTTGACGTAAACAAATTAAAGAAATAATAAAACCCCCTATTACACCAATAATTATAATAATAAAATTAAATTTTAAACCTACAATTATATAAATTTTTATAAAACGAATTAATCCATATCCCCCTAACTTTAACATTACGCCAGCCAAAATTATTGACCCAGAAATTGGAGCCTCTACATGAGCCTTGGGTAACCATAAAATGAACAAAATATATAGGAATTTTAACTAAAAAAACAAAAATTGTACAAACTTAAAAATAAATATTATTTAATGAAAAAGAAAGATAATAAATATCTAAAGTATAAAAATTATCATATATATATATATATATATATATATATATATATATATATATATATAATTGTATTAATAATGTTATAATATTGTTATTGGGGAGTAAAGTCGAACCAGCACCTCCACGTGGTACTCCCCGGGTAACGCTAACGCTGGTCGCATATCGTTTGTCTTCGTCTCTTTGGTTGTCTTGGTCCCATGTCATTTGTTTCATGTCTTGGAGACTCGACTCCGTTAACAAAGGCGTAATCCAAGGTGTAATACGTACCGTGCCGAGGGATGAGTGGCCATACGTTAGTTGGTCGCGAACGGTGTCTGTCGGGTACCTGGCAGCCCCCGACAGTAATTTTGCCTTGCTGCGGTAAGGGACCACTGCCGCGGTGGACTTTTATTTGTTCCCTACTCGTGGGATGTTGATGAGCAGGAAAATTAAAACTATAGAGGTTCTGGCCTCCCAACCAGACGCGAGGGAGTCGCGTAATAAACCCAACATTACGAGCAAGGAAAAGGAGGATCTTCCCCGTTTCTTATTGTTAAAAGCCTAGGAGACTTTAGTAAGGTATCGCCCTTTTTTATAGCGAAAAGTTTGTTAGGAATAGCTGGCCAAACAAAATCAGTCAAAAAAATAAGAGACGGTTTGTTAATAGAGACTGTAAGTAACTTACAATCTCGAAAATTATTAAGTACTACTCGACTCTGTGACATGAACGTAGAAATTAGTCCACACGATTCGTTAAATAAAAGCAGAGGTATAGTATTTTGTAGAGATTTCTTAAATTGTACGGTTACTGAAATACTAGAAGAACTAAAAGATGAGAAAGTAATAGACGTTCGTAGGATCCAGAGCAAAAGGAACGGTATTATGGTTGATACTCCAAACCATATCCTTACCTTTAGCACACCCACCTTACCTCAACGCATAACGGAGGAATTTACATTCTACCAGTTAGAATGTATATTCCGACCCCTTTGAGATGCATGAAATGCCAAAGGTTTGGACACTCGGCCGCAAACTGCAGAAATGAATCTAGGTGTGTATGTGGAAACCAGGTACATGATGGTGAATGCACTAGTATAACCTGCATTAACTGCGGAGAGGGCATCTGTGCAGATCCGAGATTGCCCTAAATTTAAAGAAGAGTTGGCTATTCAAGAGATCAAGACTACGAAAAAACTATCCTATTTTGAGGCTAAGGAAGAACTGAAATTATCTCTTGTCCTATCCAACAAGTCGTATGCCAATGTAGCGGCGAAATCGAACACAGACATAGCCAATGAAGTTATAAGTACGCTTTTACCTGCCATGGAGAGGATGATTGAAAACGGTATTAAAAAACACTTACCAACCCAAGCCACACATAAAGAACAAGACAAACATGTACAAACTGCAGATTGTTTTTTACCACCTCAACCACCATCCTTGATATCGAAACCTTCGGTGTCATCGGTAACGGTAACCGAACAGGATAAATCGTCAGCGGATGAAATGGAGGTAGTCGAATCCTCCAGCTTAAAACGACAACTTAGTCCAGCTACCCCGACTGAAGAATTGGAACCTACTGATGGAAGGCCCACTTTTAAAAACATAAGCAAAATTCAAAAGCGGCCAAAAGGTTGGCCTAAAGGGAAATTAAGAAAACCTAGGTCCCAGCCTAAAGAAGAATCTGATAGTGGTAATTCAGTTGCAGGGGAGAGAGCCCCGTCAACTGAACCATCCTGTGATAAATAGTCTGTGATATTAGTGTTTCGTTTGTCTTAAATATGTTGATGTTTGTTTATTAAATTAATCATATACTAGTCCATATTTAACTGTGATAGTTACATCAACCTATGATATTTCTCTGTGATATCTATATTATTTGTTCTCTCGTTCATTATTTATTTTACGTGTTATTTAGTATTTGTGATGTCCCTATATACACATTTCACCGTTATTTATTTATGTTATTTATTAATAGTAATAATCATTTGTTGTCCAATTTTTCCCAAAAACTTATTTAAAAAAAAAAAAAAAGGCTAATATAAACAATTTAGAAACCATTGTTCAATGGAACTGTAACGGCGTAGTATTGCATTCAGACAACATAAAATTATTTCTGAAAGATTTTTCTCCTGCTTGTCTATGTCTGCAGGAAACACATCTAAAGCCAGATCAACCATACTGTAGAAAGAACTACAGAGTCTATCGTCGCGATACTGTTCCTATGATACGAGCTAGAGGGGGGGTTATGATCATGATCCGTGAAGATCTTGTCTCCGTTAGAATACATTTGACAACTGATGTACAGGCCGTTGCAGTCAAGCTGCAAACTCCCTTAGAGTTGACTGTTTGCAATGTGTACTTACCACATTCAGATGTCGAAATGAATGGTTTATCGGCCCTATTAGAACAATTACCGAGACCTTTATTATTAGTGGGCGACTTCAATGCCCACAGTCAGTTATGGGGTTCAAGGGATACTGATGCGAGGGGTAACTACATAGAAAGCCTTTTGGATGACAGTCCTGACCTTGTCCTACTGAATACTGGCTCTCCAACGTTCGTAAACACAAGATCGAATACGTTTTCAGCCATCGACCTAAGCATATGCTCCGCATCAATCGCACTCAGTTGTCTTTGAAGTACAGTTAGCCATCCACATGATAGTGATCACATACCAATAACTATTAAAATAGGTTGTGAAAGACTGAACAACGTCATGCCTAATAGATGGTCGCTAAAAAGAGCAGACTGGGCAGGCTTTAGCACTTCAGACCCTCCATCTTACTACTGATATAGAAGATGATGTTCATAAGTTTACGGAGATGTTGATAAGAGCAGCAGAGGCCTGCATTCCTATGACCCAAGGAGGACAAGTTAGGGTATCTGTACCTTGGTGGAGTGATGAGATTAAGACTCTCATAGACAGGAAAAGAGAGCATTTAATAAATTCAAACGCCACCCAGTAGCAGAAAATCTCATTGCTTTCAAGAGACAAAGAGCAATTGCTCGTAGAGCTGTGCTGGAAGTTAAGCGCTCTTCATGGAAACGGTATGTTTCCGAGATAGACCCGAAAACACCCATCTCAGATGTGTGGCGCAGGGTAAGAGCAATCTCTGGAAGGGGCATACCATCGCATTTAGCGCGAGTTAGTGCTGATGGCCGAACGCTAGAAAACGCGTATGATATTGCGGAAGCCTTTGCAATGTATTTCGAAAAGATCAGCTCATCTAGAAACTACCATCAGGCTTTCCTTCAACACAAAATGAACGGAGATCCCGTTGGACCTCTCGACCGAAGAAGATCTTCCGTACAACGTGGATTTGACAATGATGGAGCTAGAAGAAGCGATTCGTAGGAAAGGTAAAACAGCTACGGGTTTGGATAGAATCCTACGATTTTATCAAACATGCCACGTCTCCAGTTAAGGAAAACCTCCTGAATATGTATAATCGGATCTGGAGAGAAGGTTGCTACCCTCAGACCTGGAGAGAAGCTGCTATTGTGCCTTTACTTAAGGACGGTAAAGATCCTAGTCAGGTCTCAAGCTATCGCCCCATAAGCTTAACATCATGTCTTAGTAAGCTCCTGGAGAGCATGGTCAATACACGTCTTGTGTGGGATCTAGAAAAGTGCGACCATCTAGCGAGCTACCAGTGTGGTTTTCGCAGTGGTCGTTCTACCACCGACCACCTGGTGGCATTAGAAGATGCCATTCAGAATGCTATTTTCGATAGACAGCACTTGGTGGCAGTTTTCTTTGATTTGGAAAGGGCGTACGATATGGTCTGGCGTTATGGAGCTTTGGACAATCTATACCAATGGGGATATCGCGGTAGGATAGCTAAATTTGTCAGGTCCTTTCTAGAGGAGCGTAAGTTTCGAGTCCGCGTAGGCAATTCTTTTCAAGAACTCATGTACTTGAAAATGGTATACCTCAAGGCTCTGTGCTAAGCGTGACACTCTTTGCCGTAGCAGTAAACGAATTGGCAAGGGCGGTAAATCCACGAGTCGGTCGATGCTTCTATGTGGACGACTTAGCTCTTTATGTTGCTGGGCCCACCATTCCCATGATAGCTAGGAATCTCCAGAACGCTGTGGATGCTATTTCACAATATGGCTTATCAAGAGGTTTCCGGTTTTCCACAGAAAAAACAGTTTGCATCCACTTCTGTCGTTTACGTAGACCCCATAGGGATCCACGTATAACACTGTATGGTCATGCTATCGATTGCCGTCCTCAGGTAAAGTTTCTTGGGCTGATTTTTGACAGCAGACTATCTTGGTTTGCCCACATTAAATATCCCGTGTCTAGATGCCGCCAAGCTGAACGTTATGAAGTGCTTATCCGGTCTGAAGTGGGGTGCAAATAGAGAAGCTTTATTGATGTTGTATAAGTCGCTCGTATTATCCAAGCTCGACTACGGCTGTATAGTCTACTCATCCGCAAGAAAAGCTTGCTCAAAAATTAGATGTGATTCAGCATGTAGGGATACGTTACGCCACCGGGTCCTTTCGGACAAGTCCTACATTGAGTATGTACGTTGAATCTGGTATTTATCCGCTATATCTACGTCGTGATCGTTTTATGTTGGCATACATTGCAGCCATCCGCGCACAACCCCTTCATCCAAATTATTCCACCATATTGTCTGCAAATCTGATAAAATGGTGTAGTAGACCATCTGCTACAAGACCAATGGTTATACGTGCTAGAGACCATATGAACTCAGAAGAATATGTAATTCCACAAGTTTATCCGGTCACATCCCGTGAGATTCCCCCATGGAATCTTACTCAAATCATTCCAAATTTCAAAATGAGACGGTGGTCTGATATGAATCCTGCCATGAAGAGAGTGAAATTTTATGAACTATTAGGAGAATACACAGGAGTGGCCGTTTTGTACACCGACGGCTCTAAGGTAGATAGTGGAGTGAAGTGCTTTGGTTACACCTGAGGGAGTGGGACACGGATGGTCTCTAAATCAACAAGCGAGTGTATACACTGCTGAGCTTTTATGGTATATGGCAGGCTTTGCTGTATATCATGATGTCAAATAGCTCCGGAGATTTTTAGTGTGTAGTGATTCTGTTAGTAGCCTCCAGGCAATAGCCAATCCATTTTCTCGTGACCCTCTCTGTGTCGCTATACTGGCACTCAATCATAATATACGACAAGCTAGGAATGTCTTCTTCGCCTGGATTCCAAGTCACATTGGAATTGAGGGGAATGAGAAAGCCGATTGTGCCGCACGTGAGGCAGCCTTACTTATGTCGGAAGATGTAAGCTCTGTTAGGGTGGACGATGTACGTGCTGCCGCGTCATCACTTCTTCTACATCGCTGGCAGCAAACATGGAATGTAATCGATGATAATCACCTTCGAAGAGTGAAAGATTCTGTGGTCAATTGGAAAATGCCAACTGACTTAACCAGAAGGGATCAGGTTGTGATGACCAGGATCCGCATAGGACATACACGGATAACACACTCCCATTTACTTACAGCCGAAGAACCACCGTTGTGCTCGCTGTGTAATTCTCGACTTACTGTGCGCCACGTCCTAGTAGATTGCCCACATTACGGCTGTTATAGGTCAGAATGCCGGATAGCTAACGACTTGCGGGAAATCCTTACCAACGAACCTTCCCAAATACGACAAATAATTAAGTACCTGAAAAGAGTGGACTTATATTGGAAGATATAGCACGATGCTTTTTTTGTTTTATATTTGTGTTTTCAAACAGCGTAACTACTTACACATTTCGTGTACACATAAGTATAAGAGTTATTTTAATTTGCTTTATGTACGGACGTATTTGTACTCTACAGATACCTTGTCTGCCGTTCTTAACCAATGTCATAAAATAGTGTCGTTGTTGAATGGCAACTTACTGTAGATTAGAATCCGGTGTAGGTAAAAAGGAAGAAAAGAAGGAGCTAATAACCAAAGATGTCGATGCTCCATAAAACTAATAAAAAAAAAAAAAATATTGTTATTAATTTTAGGTTGAGGTTATCAACCTGAACGTATTCAATATATATATATATATATATATATATATATATATATATATATATATATATATATATATATATATATATATATATATATTGATAACCTCAACCTAAAATTAATTACGATGTTGGAATTAATTTAATTTCAAAAAAAAATATAAAAAGTGAATATATTTATTGAACTAAAAGTTATAAATAATGAGAATAATATTATTAAAACAACAAATAAAAAAAAATCACTATAATTTTTCTCAATATAAATTTTTCCTCTAGCTATAATTATTAAAGTACAAATTCAAATACTAAGTAAAATTATTAAATATCTTAAATAATCACACCCAAATATATATCTAATTGAACTACAAAAAAATGTAAAATTAAAACTAAGAAAAAATATATAAAATATAATAAAAAATAAAAACTGAATAATTCAAAAATAATTTTTTAAAAAACATAAAGGAATCATAAAAATTATTAAAAAAATAAATTTTATCATAAAATATTAAAAGACTGAAAATAATCATTGCCATAAGAACGAACTATTAAATATTATACCAATATTTAAAAAAAAAAATGCAAAGAAACTCATTCTATCCATTAAATAAAATTTTAATTTGTTCATTTTTAACAATTATTTTAATATTAACATGAATTGGAGCTAAACAGTTGAAGATCCTTTCATTTTAACAGGCAAATTTTAACTACGTTATATTTCTTATTTTTTCCTCATACTTTTAATATCAAAATTATGAGATAAAATTGTATTCAATTAAGTTAATGAACTTGTTTAAGGATATATTTTGAAAATATAAGAGTTAATTTACTTTATTAACTTTACTATAATTAATTAACTAAATAATTTGAACAAAAATAAACAACTTCAATCCTAAATAAAACATTAAAAAATTTAAAGAAATAGGTAAAAATCTTTTTCAAGCTAAGTATATAAGCTTGTCATATCGAAAATGAGGTAAAGTCCCCCGAGTTCAAATAAATATAAAAGAAATGAATAAAACAAACAAAAAAATTAAAAATAATCTACAAAAAAAAAAAAAAACAAATATTATTCTCATAAACGAAATTCTTGAATATTCAGCCATAAAAAGCATATCAAACCCCCCTCTCCATATTCATTCCAGATTTCAATTAAAAAACTATTTATTATGCTACCTTTGCATAGTTAAAATACTGCGGCTATTTAATTATCACTGAGCAGATTAGACCTTAAATTATTCTCAAAAGGACATGTTTTTAATAAACAGGCAGAAAATTAATTTGCTGAATTCCTTTTATAATCTAAAAATTTTTATCTTTAACAACAAATTTACTAATTTAATCATAATAACTAATAATAAAAATATAAAATTAATTTTTAATAAACAATTTAAAATTAATATAAATTAATAATTAAATAATAAATAACTATTAAATTATTATCATGATTAACAATTAAAATTATACAAAATATAGATATATTAAAATTTTTAAATTTTAAATAGAAGCTCATCCCATTAAATATTTAATATTAAAACTTAAAATTAATTCTTAAATAAATAATAATAGAATTAAATTCTTTTCTTAAAAAACTAGATATATTTAAAAACGAATAAAATTCCATTTCAATTTAATTATTTTAAAATATTATATCACAAATAAATAAATGATTAATTAGTCCTTTTAAATTCGAGAAAATCATTTAAATAATTTCAATTTAATCAACCCTGATACAAAAGGCACAAAAAATTAATTCTTCTTTCTAAAATTTCACTCACATTAGTAGTAAACTATAATAAAAAAAAAATTTTCTTAATAATTAATAAAATAAAAATATTTTTATTAAAAAATAAAAATAATTTAATTAATTCAAATTAACTGTATAAAACAGTAATCTTTTGAATGTAAATAAAAAACTTATCCAAAGCTTTAAATTGGTAATTCTAGATACACTTTCCAGTACATCTACTAGGTTACAACTTATCTCAATTTAAATGAGAGTGACGGGAAATATGTACATATTTTAGAGCATTTATCATATAAAATAAATTTTTTATATTACTATCAAATCCAATTTCAAATAAAAATTTGAAATTATTTTCTAACAATAAAATTATTATAACCCATTTCTACTTTTATATAAACTGCACCTTGATTTGAAATAATTTATCATTATAAACGTTGAAAATTTAAATTCTTAAAAAAAATTCTTTAACAACGATATACAAACTTAATTAATAAAAGTGGAACTTATTGTGGAATATCAATTATAGAACAGGTTCCTCTGAACTGACTAAAATACCGCCAAATTTTTTAATTTCCATGAACAACAAATACTAATCTGGTTGAATAATTTACAATTAATATAATAGGGTATCTAATCCTAGTTTATATTTTAATTTTAAGAATTTAACATTATTATAATAATTAATATTCAAATTTAAATTTCACCTAAAATTCAAATATCAAATTTAATTAAATTAAAATTTAAAACCAAAAATATTCAATTAATCTATTTGTATAACCGCAATTGCTGGCACAAATTTGATTAGATTTATTAAAATTTACTGAAACATATATTAATAAATTTTCAATGTTAAATACTGAAAAAAAAACTTTTAATTAAAATTCTACCTGTAAATTCATTTTAAATAATAAATTTAATACAAATTGAATTATAAATTTAAATAAATTATTCCCCAAAATAAACTATTCTAAAATTTAAATTTAATTAATTCTAATTTAAATAAATTAACAATTAAAAATAATTAAATAATAAATAAATTATTAATAAATTAAATTTTACTATTTTAGAAAATTACTTAATAATCAAATTTATTATTAATAAAATCGTATAAATCATTAAATTAAATTTTTAAATAAAAATAATCCAAAATAAATGAAAAATTTAATTTTATTTAAAAACAAAACAATCAATTTCATTTAAAAATAAAGTTATAAAATTAATCATTTAAAGCTTAAAACTTACAAAATTGATTTATACGTATATTAATATTCCATATTTTATTGACCCCCCTCAAATATATTTAAAATATAATCATAAGCAAATCATTAATAAGCAATAAAAAATTAATTAATTTCTAATTTTTAAATTAATATTCCATTAATAACAAATTTAATTTCTAGTAACTCGTAAGCTGTTTTTTTTTTAATTATTTTCTTTATATAAATGATTATTTATCAAAGACCAATAGCAATAATGTTAAATTCTTAAGATAACGTTTTATTGATATATTAAATATTTATATATTAATTCTATTATATATATATATATATATATATATATATATATATATATATATAAATATTTAATATATTAATTGCAGTAAATTAGAACAATCATATAATACGATGTTATAACCTTTAAATAAAAAACATAACTATTCATTATTTCTTTTTTGTCAGGTTTATCGTGAATAATATTTATATACTATTAATAAACCAATATCTTCACTTTATTACTTTATAGTTCCACTGTTATTGATCTATATTTAATTATATAAATTAATATAAAGTTAAATATATCAGGTGTTTCTGAAATAGGGTTCCAATTTCTACTGCATGTAGAACTCATTAAAATAAGACAAAATGTTCATATAATATGTTAACGATTAAAGTTAAGTTGAAATCGAATACTGATTTATTCAATTATTTAAAAGATAAAGATGATGAAATTAACATACATAATTACGATAACATAGCTAATTTTTATCGAATCATAGTCTTCAGAATATCTAAAAATTTTGTACGACCTTTTCAATTTTTTAACAAATTCATAAATGATTATTTCTAAATGCAATTTGGCTAAATAATAGAACGTTTCTGAACTGATTCAAGTGAATAACAGTAATTTTATCAAATAATGATAATTTTCAAACTCATTTTACACAAAAACCGTTGCCGATATCGACTTACGCAAAGACGACATTTTTACGTAAAACTGTCCAAAATTTACGAATTTGTCAAAAAATTGCAAAAGGTCGTACAAAATTTTTAGGACTTGATACTTTTCATCCCCTGAAAAGGAGCATATGATTCGAATAACGAAAATGGCCTAAGTATTATCGTGAACAGTTATTATGTTCTTTATTTCGTTTTTATCTTTTATTTATAATAATATATAAATCAGTTTAATTCATATAACTTTTATGTTTTTAAAATCATTTATAGGATGTATTATTTTTATATATAAATAATTATATATATATATATATATATATATATATATATATATATACACTGTGTCTCATCGGAAATTCTATGTTAAAATAAACTATTGTAAATACTGGATCGCCTAATTATTTTACAGTAAAATGTCAATGTAAAACTTCTTAAGGAAAAAGGCTTCTTATGTTACAATTGCATTTACATTTGGTTCATCCGTTTTCGAGAAATTTAGGAAAACTTAAGGCTTTTCGTAACTGGTCAAGGTTGCTTTTAACAATAATTATTGATTGTCATTGTAAATTATTCATTGTTCAAAACAATTCATTCATCATTAAAACTTTATTTGGGACAGATTATTACTTTTTAAAGAAAAATTTGTTTATAAAAATGAATTATTACACCATTGAAGAAAAAGTAAAATTTATTGAATGGCATTACTCTGGCAATTCACTTAGAAATATCAGAGATTTGTACTCGGCTAGTTATCAAAGCCGGAAAATTCCAATTTTCATAATTAATTTGTTTATTTAGAATATCATCTTCTTGTTTATAACAGACTTATTTTATTTGTGCTCCTTATTGTATTTATCCTGACACTTACATGGCTTATTAACGTTACCGGTTACGAAAAAGCCCTTAAGTTTTTCCTAATTTTCTCGAAAACAGATGAACCAAATGTAAATGCAATTGTAACATAAGAAGCAGCCTTTTTTCCTTAAGAAGTTTTACATTTGACATTTTACTGTAAAATAATTAGGGAGAAAATATTTACAATAGTTTATTTTAACATGGAATTCCTATGTCCAGAAATTCAAGAGACACAGTGTGTATATATATATATATATATATATATATATATATATATATATATATATATATATATATATATATATAATATAAAACTTTTAAATAATAAAATATTTATATAAATAAGTTATGGTATATAACATTAAAATTAGTTACATATAATAAGTAAATTTTATTGAGGTTAAAAATAAAATCAACCATTTTTTTCTCCAAATAACTAGAAATTCTGTACCTCAATATTCACCTGTGATTTTTGGCCTTGAATTTAAATTGATGCTAAAATTAATTAACTAAAAATTTAAGTGATTTAAATATTTAATTTTAACAATTCAAATACATTAAAAACAAAAACAAATGAATTGCCTGGCAAAAGGATTATTATGATATAATTAATAAAAATGTAAAATTTTACCTTCATTATAAATAATAGAATTAAACTATTCCTGTGAACATCAAAAATTCATGTACATCTTATACTAATTTATAAAAAGATAAGCTAAATAAAGCTTTTGGGTTCATACCCCAAATATAAAGATTCTTTTCTTTTTAATAAAAAAATTTTATCAAATTTTATTTTTATCAAGAACCTTGATTTCAATTTCCTCTTATTCATGAATAGCTATATGAATAGGACTTGAAATTAATGTTTTATCTATTATTCCAATTTTAAATTCAAGAAAAAATAAACTTTCTTCTGAATCTTCAATTAAATAGTTTATTACACAAACTATTGTATCATCAGTAATTCTATTAGCAATTATCATAATAATCATAAGTTCGAGATTTTCATCAAAATAAATCAAGAATCATTAATTATTTTATTATAAATTCAAGACTTCTAATGAAAATAGGAATAACCCCGTTCCATTTTTGATTTCAGAAGTTCTTGAAGGATTAGATTGAACAAATTGTATATTAATATTAACATGACAGAAAATTGCTATAGTCCTGTTAATACTAAATATTAAATTCAAATCTTTTATAATAATTATTATTTTAATGGCAATAATTGTAAGAGGATTAATGGCATTTAATCAAATTAGAATACGAAAATTTTAGCATATTCATCAATTAATCATATAGGATGAATAATTGCAATAATTTATCTTCAAACAACATGAATAATTTACTTTTAATTTATTCAATTCTTACAATCAATGTAATTTTAATTATAAAGAAAAACAAAATTTATTTTATTAATCAATTAGTTCAGAAATTAAAATTTTATTTGAAAAATGACACGCTTTGCAAAAACACAAATAATCAAAAGTTTGTAGGAGAAACCTGACGTCAAACACGCTTGCCAATTAAGAGTACATAGACACTTTCACGGCGAGAGTTAACGAGCAACTAAACATTTGAGACCCACATTACTACTAGCGCCGTCTCTAGTTGAGACCCAACTTTGTCTACGGATATTACCGTACCGTTGCGTATCTTAAAGGATTCCTCAATCAACGCCTTTACTCTATTGCCTCCTGTGAACGCCGAATTTTTAGACGCATAGATAGGTTACCCCTCAGGTACCCTCGTGACCTTACACAACACGCAAACATACCACCAATCACACACAGAATCCAAACACTCCAGAAAAACTTCGCGCATAAAAGAATTTTCGGCGATACTATCCCAACCAAAGAAATCCTTACCACTCCCTACAACTACTGTTTTCCCCAATTCCCACGCAGGAGATCTAAATTAAAATTCAAGCATCCCCGATCCTTACGCAGCTCCTATGTATATATATATATATATATATATATATATATATATATATATATATATATATATATATATATATATATATATATATATATATATATATATATTAGCTACAAATAAGTGATTACTACCCATAACCATGGGCATACTAAAAAAAAATCTTGATATTATTGACCTACCGCTGACTAAAGTTTGTGTTACAATTTCTTTATACAAAACTATAATTATGAAAGTTGCTATTTAACTTAATTATTAATACTGACTGCAAAATGATGCAGGTCCCATTCAATTTCATATTGAACACAGCCAATGGGAAAGTAGGTAGAGTTTTGGGATACTTGTCAATTACTTGTATGTGATAATAGTACAATGAGTACTACCCGAGTATATTTATAATATGTGGGATAAATTGCAAAATGAACGTCCTGTTAGTCTAGACAATAGCGAATGCGTATAATTCCGTGATTTCCATTTTATGAAAAAAGGTGCACAGGAAAAACTTGCAGATGGTTATGTTCTTTATAAGGCAGTTAAATCGTTTTTTGATGTAAGTTGTTTTTGAGTAACCACACAAAAATACATTTTTTCAAAATGGAAACAATAGTTGACTATGTGTATTTAAGACAGGGTGTTTTCTGGCCTTTCTAATGATAACATATGACGTAATCATTTTAAAAAAATAAAGAGATACGGCCATTTCTCCTGTTTAATTTGAGATTTATTGGTATGGTAAGCCAAGCAAGCTGTTGTTGATTGACAAATACTACTAATATTACTTTGACGTTTAGTTTGAAAGTACTTTCCAGGTTAGTGTTTTTAGTCGCTACAAAAGATTTTTCTGATGTAGAAAAGCGTGATATGGTTGAATGTTGTATTCGGTGTCAACACAAATGAAGTGCAAGCTGCACAGCGATATTCTGACCTCTATTTTGAACGTAGTTAGCCTTCTGAGTGTACATTTAAGAGACTATATGATGTTTTGGATTATTGATTTTTGTAACCCCAGAAAAGAAACAGGGCATATTAATGAAGCTGCTGAAGTGAACACGTTAGCATCTGTTATACTTCAACATGATAAATTAGCATGCAAGCGGGAATTTCACAACGTACCGTCGTACGAGTGTTAAAAAATCATAAATTTCACCCCTATACGTTATCAACTTCACAAACACTACGCCCTGGTCATAATGTTCGGCGTATGGACTTTTGTACGTGGCTAGAAACAAGTGTGCAGTGGACCCACAGTTTTAATTTATGGTACTATGGACGGACAAAAGTAGATTTACAAATTGGAGGATGTTTAATACTCACTAAGAACATCTCCGGTCACAAGAACATCTGCATAATGCCAAGTAAAGATGACCATAAATTAAAGTTGGGTTTAATGTGTTGCGTGGTGTTATTAGATCTACAAAATTTAGAGACTCGCGCTATGCTGGAGTGGTTTCAGCACTATGGGCTAATCAATTAGGAGTGCGAAATTATTTAGATACAGTTTTTCCCCACCAGTGGTAGAAAGGGATACACCGGTAGCATGGCCAGTTCGATCACCTGATCTATCTGTTTTTGATTTCTATTTGTAGGTAACGATAAAGAATAAGGTGTCATATGAAGCATTGGAAGATCTTAGAGAAGCCGCACTAGAAGCTTTTGCTAGTATTAATAAGCGTTCTTTAAGAAAAGCAACAAATTCTGTTCTAAAAAGGTGTAACTTAATTATAAAGGTAATCATTTTCAACATATGTACAAATACCTTTTGGTAATGTTTCAGTTGTCACACAGTAGTCTTTGTAGTACTTTGCTATTCATGTTTTTGTGCCATAGTCAATCTTGTTAATTAACAGTTATTTAGTTGCTGAATAATATTTTTCAATTTTTTCAATACACATTGGGCTTTCCCTGCATTTTGAAAAATTCGATGTAATGATTCATAAAATACGATACGATCTGTTTCCGCAAATAAAAGTTATTTCCATGGTTCATCGCATTAGTAATTAGGATTTGCATTTGTCAATCAACGACGTGTTCCATGGGCAACCATGCTTATCATTCTGAACTTAAACCGGAAAAATGGACGTATCTCTTTAGTTTTTAAAAATATCTATGTGATATTTTATATCAATGTCTTCTCAACAACATTGGTTTATGGAGAATAGATCAACTGCCACTAACTTAGTCACTTTTACACAGTTTACTGCCACTACACTAGATAATCATGGCCAAGTGAATGTCGTTTATGCCGACTTCGCTAAGGCTTTTGATCGTATTTCCCATCATCTGTTAATAGCTAAATTAGATGCGTTTGGTTTTAGTCAATCATTGCTTTTAGTATCATCCGCCTTACAGGACCGTGTTCAACAAGTTACATACAATAACTTTATTTCATCGTATATTAACGTAACTTCACGTGTTCCATAAGGATTCAAGCTTGGACCACTTCTATTCTTATTATTTATGAATGTCTTACCGCCTGTAATAGGTTGCAATAAATTACGTTTTTTGGTGCGCTGCTAACTGTCTGTAATTAAATATCCCAAAATGTAACATTGTAACGTATACACGTAAAAGCAAACCTGTTGAGTTTACTTATCATGCAAAATTTAGCTTTAGTTATCACATTAAAATGTTATCACATTCAGCAAATTCTATATTGAGTTTTATTATCCGAATTGCAGATTTTTGTTAAATACACTTGCGCTTAAATCTTTATTCTTCTGTTTGGTATACACTAAACTTGACTACTGCGTTCTCGTTTCGAATCGTATTTTTAAAAATCAAAATTTACTCGAATCTATCCAACGAAAATTTTTGAAGTATTTAGCATTCAGATTAGATCATTCTTACCCTGTAACGTATACTGCAATCAAACTTTTCATTCATTACGACAGGAAATTGATATTAACTATTTCACACTTATTATCTAGTTGTTGCACTTGAATTATAATTTTGTCATTCTTAAAACATTTTGGTTTTTTAACTGGCTTATGATTATATTGTTCAAGTATTATTTGCATTGGTATGCTAGATTTTGTCTACTACTATATTATTCTAATAGGCATATAAGTTTCATGTATTATTGTTTTTTATTTAATTTTTATATTTTCTACTATATTGTTATAATAAATTTAATTTTAGTTATTTTTGTAGGTATAATATAATAATGCTTCTGTTTTCACTGGACCTCTTTTATTTTACTTATTTTGTTGTTTATTTTGTCATGTCTTATCACCGAATGTCTTTTTTTTTTTGGCCAGTAATTTGACTGTAAAGTCTGTAGGACAATAACTCATTATTATTATTATGATTACCATTATTGAAAAATCTGGAATACTGGAACTGTGGCAGGATCTGTAACAAACAAAATATACCTACGTACCACACAAAATTAAAAAACACCGAACGCGTTTCGATAACTACGCTTTCATCAGTGAACTTCGTTGCTTATCTGGTGAAAGTGAAAGTGAAATTTATGAAAGTCTAATAAGTTCTGAGTAGCCTAAAGGTCCTTGATCATCATTATTCATTAGAATCTGTTTGTTTTTGAAGATCTCTAAACTTTCATAACAATCAAGTTCGTGTTTATTACTAACATGTTTGATTAAGGATACATGATTTTTGTCAAACATATGTAGGGCTACGGCAGACTTTTGATAGGTCGTTTAGTTTGCCCCACATATATTTGTTCACAATTTTTACGATTAATTTTATAAATTCCCGACCCATCCTGCTTATCCAGTTTATCTTTTGGATTGGTTAAAAGAGTTTGCAAACTATTATCTGAAGTAGTGACTGTTTTCAAATTAATTTTGGAAAAGATTTTAGATAAATCTTTTGTATAAGCAGGATAGTTTGGTAACTTTACATATTTTGCTACTATTTGTTCTCTAGCGTTACCTAATGTAGTTACGTTCTTCATCCTCATCCTATGTGTTTGTTTCCTAACTATGTTCATTGGAAAAATTGATGGTTAATTTTGAAAAAGGTTTGTTTCACACACAAATCTGTTAATTTAAGTGTATGAAACAAACATTTTTCAAAATTAGCCATCAATTTTTCCGGCAAGAACATGGTACGACAATGGGCAATAGCTTATCTCCGTTTATAGCCAATTCATGGGTAAATTTGAGACAGGCTTAAAACGCGATTTGCCTTGTTTTCCTAGAGTTTGGATTAGATACGTGAATGATATGTTTGCCATCCTTAATACTAAAATTTGTAGTGTTGAGAACTTTGTGGAAACTTTAAATTCTAAATTTCCGACAATCAAATTTACCTATGAGATAAAGATGATACTCTGGTAACAAGAAATGGTAGTAAACTAGATATAGATATTTGTCGTAAAGAAACTAGCACTGAAAGATTCATAAATGACTCAATGACTCAATCACTGTAGACAGCATAAACTCGCGGCTTTTAACTTTTTAGTTCATAAATTGCTTAATTTTCGTCTTTCAGTTCAAAATTATAATAAACAATTGCGTACTATTAAAGGAATTGCTGCATACAATGGGTTTTGAGATGAAGTGCTTATGAATATAGTTAGGAAACAAACACATAGGATGAGGGTTAAGAACGTAACTACATTAGGTAACGCTAGAGAACAAATAGAAACAAAGTATATAAAGTTACCGAACTATCCTCCTTATACAAAAGGTCTATCTTAAATCTTTTCCAGAATTAATTTGAAAACAGTCACTACTTCATATAATAGTATGTAAACTCTTTTAGGCAATCCAAAAGATTAAGTGGATAAGCAGGATGGGTCGGGAATTTATAAAATTAATTGTAAAAATTGTGCCCAAATATATGTAGGGCAAACTAAACGACCTATCAAAATTCGCTTTAAAGAAGATTTAGCTCATATAAAATACAAACGTTGGGACATGTCTGCCGTAGCCCTACATATGTTTGATAAAAGTCATGTAGTAGATAAGGATTCATTAATCAAACATGTTAGTAATAAACACAAACTTGAATGTTATGAAAGTTTAGAGATCTTCAAAAACAAACAAATTAGAAATTTTCTTTAGTTCGCCCTAATCGACCGCTGATGATGATAGCGTAGCTATCGAAACGCGTTCGGTGTTTTTTAATTTTGTGTGGTACGTGGGTATATTTTGTTTGTTATTACCATTATTATTATTATTATTATTTTTATTATTTACTTTTTAACTCACATACAGTGGAATTATAAATATTATAGGGGAATTACTCCAACCATAATACTATTATTATTATTAATTTTTTGTTTGTTAGCGCATCGACTACTTTGGGCATTAGCGCCTTCTTCGAGTACGTAATTTTTATAACATGATAGGCCTATATTTTGACACATATGTTAGTAGTTTTTAGGAATCTCAGTGTGAGTGCTTGATTAGATAGGTTCCAAGGTTTCCAGAAATAGAGTACACGTTGCGTAGTACAGTATATAAAGGACATATGCATATTATATGTTCAATTGTTTTTGGAGTGTGGGAGTTTTCACACATAGGTAGTGGTTCATTTTGTAGTAGGTGATTATGGGTTATTGATGACTGACCTATGCGAAGACGATGAATTGTGCTACTGTCTCTTCTATGAACAGATGCAGGTGTTATCCATTTTTGGATGTTTGGCTTAATAGTTCTTAGTTTTGAATGACCCTCTTCGCATTTTTTCTGCCATATTTTGGATTTTAAATACTTTGAGATATATTTGTGGTTAGCAATGTTGACTTTTTTTGTAATCTTGTCATTAGCAGCTTTACGTGCAATAATGTCAGCTCTTTCATTTCCGTTTATATTAATATGACTGGGAATCCATATGAAAGTCAGTTGTTTCTGACAGCTTGCAAGATATTCAATTGTTGCCAAAATCATTTGTACTAAAGCATTTTTAGTATATGCATTTGATAGACTCAATAGGGAGCTTTCAGAGTCACTGGCTATGATAAATTTTTCCCGGTTGATTATGTCACAGAAACGAAGAGCTTGCCATATGGCATATCGCTCCGCTTCATAAATTGATACATGGTCTGCCATAGACCAACTGTGCTCTTTGCCATTTATGCAGATAGCCCGCTCCTTGCCAATAGTTGTCTTTGAGCCGTCGGTGTATATTATTAAATGGTCTTTGCGCTTTTCTAGGATTTCGTTCAGAGCTTGATGGTAAAGAGTTGAGGCAATATTTCCTCTCACATCACTTTTTAGGGTCATTAGAATTCGTACATGTGGTACTTGCCACGGAGGAACTTCCAGAGACGCAAGAGGTAACATGTAAGGAAGTTCCTTATGGATTGAAGTGCATACTTCATGGTGCACGCAAAAGGCTTATGTAGCCTACGCCAATTTTAATATATTTTATGATTATAAAACAGTATGCTGAGCATAATATTTTTAGCTGAAGATGCAAGAACATGGGTAATACTCCTACTTTAGAGCACAAACTATCCCTTGGGCTAGTGTAAAAGGCCCCAAGAGAATATCTAATAGCAGCATTTTGTATTCTATCTAACCGCTTTATGTTGTATGAAGAAGCGGAGGAATAGGCTTCCATAATCAATCTTAGATCGGATTAGCCCTTTGTATATCAGCAGTACAATTTCCGGGTCAGCTACCCATTGTAAATTTTCCAACACACTCATTATGTTTAAAATTTTTTTACATCGCGTTATAAAGCTATTGATGTGCTCTGTCCATGAAAGGGCAGAGTCTAGTGTCACTCTCAAAAACATACATGGAATGAATATGCTTTTGATCATTAGTAGGGGACCATAATGAGGCTTTCTAAGCTTACAAAAATGCATGCAGAAAGTTTTTGTTGACGATAAGGTAAATCCTACGTTATTTGCATTTGATTTATGGCTAATTGCATTTTTGAATTTAATTCCCCAATTGTTGAAGCAGAGCAAAGATATTTATGGATATCATCAGAAACTGCACAAACCAGAGACTTGATGCCTATCGCAAACAAAAACTTCACTTAACGTAGATCCCTGGGGAATTCCATTTTCTAAAGATCTTTTGGAAGATAGTGAACTGCCTACCCGTACTCTAAAACACCTATCTTCCAGAAAAGGTGCGATAAATTGAAGTAGGTTACCTCGAAAACGCCAATCGTGTAGTTTTTGCAGTACCCCATGCCTCTAAGTCATGTTAGACGCGTTTTCGATGTCGAAAAATACGGCAACCGTGTGTTGTTTGCTCGCAAATGCCTTTAGAATGGTATCTTCTAAATGTACTAAATGGTCAGTAGTGGACTTGTGTTTTCTATAACCCGCTTGTTAATTGACCAATAGGCCCCTCCTTTCTATTAATCTAACACTCACCATTCGCTCAAGCACTTTTCCCGTACAAGAGCTTAAGCTAATAGGTATATAGCTGAAAACAAGACGTGGACTTCGGCCATTCTTCAACATCGGAATAACGATTGCCTGTTTCCAGCTTGAAGGATAATGATCCTCTTCCCAAATCTTATTGAAGGTATGAAGAAGCCATTCATTGTAGTTAAGTGTTAGATTCTTTAGCATTTCGTATGTTATATGGTCAGCACCATAAGCCGATGTTTTTGTTAATTTAAGAGCCATTTGAATGGTAAAAGGCACATTATATTAATATTCAAACTCCTCGAAAAGGTTTAAGGTGGTTTTTCGGTCAACTGTAGAAGTAAGAAACGACAGGTCGTAATTTTAACTACTGCTTTTTTGTTCTAGATGGTTTACTAAAAGTTCAGCTATTTCGTATTTATCGTTGACCATGCAATTGTTGTCTGTCAGTAACTGTATAGAGCGTATATTATGTTTGCCTGATATGGCCTTTATTTTTGTTCATACTTCTGTATTAGGAGTTTGCCTAGTGATGCTGGAGACATAATTATGCCACGAACTCCTTTTACCTTGAAGAGTGACTCGTCTAGCAATTGCTTTAGCTTTTTTGAATGCAATCAGGTTTTTCGTTGAAGGATGCCTTTGAAAGGTATTGAAGGCCTGTTTTTTATTCTCACTGCTTCACTAATGGATGCATTCCACCAGGGTACTTGCAGCTTGACAGTCCTTCCTTCTGTTTTGGGTATGGAGCTATTTGCGGCATTGACGATGGCGGCGGATATTTCATAAACATTAGCTGATGCAGTGTCCTGGATAGCGGAGTGAATCTGGTGTGCTTTAAATTTATCCTAGTTTGCTTTGGCAGTATTCCACCGAATTGCACTAACAAAAGGCTTTCTTGAAGTCTGGAGACTAATCACGATCGGAAAGTGATCGCTGTGGTGTAAATCAGTAAGTACTTTCCAAGAGAAAGAGGCCGCAATGCGCGCAGAGACAAATGTCAGATCTACTGCCGAGAAGGATCCAGACCTTGCACACAAGTGAGTGTTTTCTCCAATATTTAAGAGAAATAAGTTATAGGTTTCCATTATATTTTCAAGAACTTCTCCACCAACATCAGCACGGGATGAATCCCAAAGGTGACTATGGGCATTAAAGTCTCCTGTTAAAGTAAAAGGGTTCGGAAGTTGGGTAATGAGATTTTCTACATCTCTCTGCTGCCAATTTAAATTTGGAAGGTACATATTACATATGGTGATCTTGAATGGAGTCGTTATTTGTATAGCTACAGCTTGTAGTTCTGTTTGCAGAGGCAATGCTTTAAATTGAATGTCTTCTCTAATTACTATAGCAACTCCACCCTTAGCTCTAGCGGTAAGTAAAACATCCTTTCTAACAGCTTGGTGCTTACGCATATGAAAAGGTTAATACGGTTTAAAATGTGTTTCTTGCAAACATAAGCATAAAGGATTGTACTCGTTAATTATTGTCTTGAGTTTACAGTAGTGATAAGCAAACCCATTGCAGTTCCATTGAACTATCGACGCCATAAATAATAAAGAAATGTATGCGTAAAAACGTAACAAAAAATGAATAATTAACGAAGAATTGTTGAAAATGGAAAAAATACCAATAAATAAATAAATAAATATATAATAATAAATATGCATAAATAAAAACACGACATAAACGATAAAAAAATATCACAGAAACTAATAAAATACTATTTATCAAAAATATCACAGAAATTAGTGGTATGAGTCGCGTCAACGACTGTCGAGATTGGCTTTCTCGGTTTTCCCGTTGGCCAGTCCTTGTCCTTCTATTTGGGCAGAGGTGCACACTGGCTAGACTCTAGGATTAAAAACTCATCTTCGGACACAGAGCGGATACCATTTGGGTCTCGTTTCCTTTTTTCTATACTTGGAGAAATGGGACGTGGGCTGGGAGGTTCTAAAATGACTTTTGTTTCAATGGGCTTCTCTAATAAAGGTTTTATTGCGCCAACAAGGAGCGGTAACAACTCTTTTGCTAGAGAGCTAATATCGACCTTTGATTCAGTAGCTGCACATGAAGCAGCTGCACTGGCATAGCTAAGCCCCACTTTCGGAGTAGATGCTATAACTTTCTTTTTCGCTTCAGTATATGTGATTTTCTCTGTTAATTGCACTTCTTGAATGACTTTTTCTTGTTTAAAACAGGACAGGTTGAAGCTGTAGCAGAGTGACCACCACCACAGTGTACACATGAAATGGGCTCCTCACAAAGATTTCCTACGTGCAATGGCTTTCCACATGAACACAATTCTAGTTCCATTGTGGACTTGGACGCTATATGACCAAACTTATGGCACTTAAAGTACTTTACAGGTGGAGGTATATACAGGCGAACGTTTAAGGAATAAAAATCAATTTTATAGTTTTTGGAAGTACGAAAGTATTAAAAGTAAGGATGTGATTCGGAGAATCTTGTAATTCTCCATTTCTTCTTGTTTTTAATCGTCGAACTTCTAAAACGCCTTGGTTACGTAATTCAATGCGTATATCTTCCACTGTACAATTAAGCAAGTCACGATTATTATTGTTATTCTAACGTAAACGGTCGAGAACATTCTATTGTGACGGGCAGCGATACAAAAATAACGTAAGCGAGCTAGGCAATTATGATCAGTCATTGAGACGTTTTTGATGAATAATGAAGAACATTTTAAATGTGATTAAAATAGACGAGCAGTAACAACGTGTGTTATAGTAAATGGTTACAAATAAATATTATCAAGATAAATAGTAATAAATTATAAACAATTTAGTGGAAGTTATTGCGTCCGAAGTTAGTAGGGATTAATTAAGTGCTTTTGTTTATTAAGTTATGGAATTGTTTTGTGGTATTAAGCTGTAAAAGTTAACGAATAAAAGACACATAAGTTACATTATTATTATTAAATTTTTGTTTGTTAGAGGAGCCGGCTGCTAGGGCCATTAGCCAAACTTCCGTTCTAAATACATTGTAGTAGATGGGTTTCTTGTAGAAATTTAATTAGTGCTTCTGCATTTTCCTTACTGTCAACTAGGACATTAGGTATGTTCATTTTTAAGTTATGTTTTTCTCTAGGGCGTTCTAGCAAGAAATGTTTTATCGTTAAGGTTTCGTTACATAATAAACATTTACTTGGTGCTTTATTTGTTAGTAGGTGTGAATGCGTTATGTTTGTGTGACCTATTCTAAGTCGTGTTATACCGATTTGCCATGGTTGTACTTTTTTCTTTATTATTTGTAAGTGGATGCATTATCCCATTGCTGCTGCCATTGCGTCTTTATTAATTGTTTGACATAGGTTTTACGATCATGATGATTAACTGGAATGCCTTCACTTGGTGTAAACTTAGTTGTTTCTTTGGCTGCCTGGTCAACTCTTTCACTGCCTATTATACCGATGTGACTGGGTATCCACAATATCACAACATGTTTTTTACCTTGCTGTAATAGGTGTAAGTTTGTCCTTATAATTATTATTAATGGATTTGTGATTTCTATTCGGTATTCTTCTATTTGTTGGATGTTACTCATTGAGTCCGTACATATAATAAATTGTTTATACAGGGAGAATCTGCAGTACAGGTAATCTGTTGCCATGGGATCTAGAGTCCATGTGTATGCAGTTTTGTCTGCATAAATTGCACTGGCTACTCCACTGTGTGTTTTGGATCCATCGGTGTAGATTTTATGATAGTTGCTATAGGAGTTGATAATTTCATGGTACATGATGAGATATGTGCGTTTAGGTACCGTATTTTCATTGTGACCGGAGAGATTTTTTGTTGTTTCTACTGAGGGTGTTCTGGCTGTGCACATTCAAAATAAGATCATGTTGTTAAATCAATTGTTTCTAACATTCTTATGTGTGCTGGTCTTGTAATCATTGTATTGTTTCTGTATTTTGTTACTGTTTCATTAGTGGATATGTCGTAGTTGTGGTTCGGAAGAGACTCAATTTTAGAAAAATAGTTATTTAAAAGTATTTTGCGTTTGATTTCCAACGGTGAAATTCCGGCATCACGGAATATTGATATGAGTGGGCTAGTTCGGAAAGCGCCAATAGCCATTTTTATTCCGGTAGCATGTATTTTATCTAGCTCTTTACTAATTGATTTTCTGGTTGATGCTTATATTATGCTTGCATAATCCATAATGAACAGAACAAGTGCCTTGTATAGTGTGATAAGGGTTTTACGATCCGCTCCCCAGTTGATAAGCGATATACACTTAATTAAGTTCAGTTTTTTTTACATTTAGTTGCGATGTGATTTATGTGTTTCCTCAAGTATAATTTTTTGTCGAAAATAACACCAAGAATTTTAACGTTCCCTTTGACTTCAATTAAAGAGTTTTCGATGTAACCTTTTGGGTCACCGTGCTCTTTTCTTAATCGGCAAAAGTGCGTTCGTTTTTGTTTCGGCAAATCGAAAGTCACTAGATTCGGCAGTACGTGCTACCCGATTAATAGCAGTCTGTAGTGTGCATTCAATAGTCTCCATATTGTGGTGTTGGTAGAAAATGATCTAATCATTTGCATAAATGTATTTTTAGACAGGAGGCGGTATAGAATGTATAATGGCTATTAAAAATAGAGTAGTGCTCAATACTGACCCCTGAGGGACTCCATTTTCTAGGGCATGGAGTTTTGACTCTACTGTGCTAACTCTAGTACAGAAGGAACGTTCAGTGAGGAATTTTTTGATAAATCTTGGTAAGTTTCCTTTAATGCCCCATTCGTCCAACCTTTTTAATATACTAAAACGGCATGTTAGATCAAATGCTTTTTCTATGTCGAAAGTAATTGCAACTGTGTGAATCCTTTACATAAATCCATTTTGTACATAGTTTTCGAGATGTACTGGAACGTCGAGAGTAGAGTGCACTTTTCTAAAGCCTGTTTGTTGTTTAGCTAATAGTCTGTTGAGTTATAATGTACATATTAGTCTTTCGTTTACCATACTTTCTAGCACTTTACTCAATGTCAAGGAGATTGGCCTGTAACTCTGAGGTTTGGATGCATCTTTATTTGGTTTTAGAATCGGAATTACTACAAATTTTCTCCATGTATTAGGGTATTGTGCATGTTTGTAGATATAATTGTAAATGTCTAGTAATATTGTTTTAATTTTATTTGGCGGTCGTGTTATCATTTCGGACGTGATATTGTCTGGTCCAGGTGCTAAGTTTAACGATTTCTTCAGAGAGTTTTCTAGTTCCTGAATAGTGAAAGGTTCATTGTACGTATATAGTTCGTTGGTATCAAAGTTGATGTACTTTTCTTGCTGTTTTATAATAATAAACTCTTCGTTATAATGATTAGTAATGCTAGCTTTTTCGAATGTTTTGGCTAGCGTTTCTGCTATGTCACTCCTTTGATAAATGACTTGATCATTATCTGTGATTAGACACCTAATACCTGAATTGAATGTTTTTCTTTCTATTACCCTAATTTTGTTCCATACCATAGCAGCTCGTATTGTCCTTGTTATTGAGCTTATATATTTTTCCCAGGATTTTTTTCTTGTTTTCTAAGATTATTCGCCTTGTTTGAGCTCGATACCTTTTGAATGTTATTAAGTTGTCAAGGATTGGATATTTTTGGAAACGATGAAAGGCTTTCTTTTTATTGCTGATGGCATGATTCACTTCGTCATTCCACCACAGAACTCTCTGTGATTTTATTATACCACTCGTCTGAGGTATAGTTGGATTAGCCACCAATACTGTTTTCTTTGATAGGTTGTATACCCTTTTTTCTATTCCTAGTGAAGAATCATCTGTGAATAACTCAAAGCCTTGTTGATATGCATTCCAATCGGCTGATTTCATTTTCCATTTTTTGGTTGTACCGTGTTCCATTTTAGGTATTGTGGTATATAAAACTATTGGGCAATGATCGCTATTACAATATTCATCATGAATTTCCAAGGTTAGCTTTACCGATAACCTTGGTGAAGCGAATGATAAATCTATCTCAGAGAAGGTTCCTAACGTTGAATTAAAGTTGGTGGATTTTCCACGGTTTAATAATATGATCTCGCAATTGTCAGTCAGTTGTTCTATTATTCGTCCACGTAGATCTGTTTTCGTAGAACCCTATGTTAAAGAATGAGCATTGAAATCACCCAAGAGAATTACAAGTGGAGGAAGCTAGGCTACTAAAGTTTCTATGTCGTTTAGGTTCCAATTGAACTCTGGTAGATATATGTTACATATTGTAGCCTTAAATGGTGCTTCAGTTTGGACGGCTATGCACTGAAGTTTCTATTGACGTTTATCTCTTTAGCATAAATGTTGTTTTTGAGATATATGATCACTCCCCCACTAGCTCTTGTATTTCCTAAGAAATTTTGGTTAAATGGTATGTAGTCTCTTAGCGCAAAATTTTCATTTTCTTTTAAATGCGTTTCTTGAATGCACATGCAGGAAGGTTTGTATTTATCCATTAAAAGCTTCAGTTCGCAGTAATGCTTTCTAATATCATTACAGTTCCATTGTAAGATATTTTCATACACCATAACGGAATATAATACGTTGTTTTTTATGTACATAAATATAAACACTAGATAAATAAATAACGAATAAGATAAATAAAACAGTATTGTATAAATAGTACAAAGTGTAGATCACGTACACAGTATAATAAAATATGTAAAAAACATAATTGACTAGAACAAATAAAGATTAAAACGTTAAAATAAATAGTGTAGATTAATGTAAAATATCACAGATTGATTAGTATAAAGTATCACAGATTAGTTATTACTGATTGTGATTGTGTATCACAATACATCTTCTTTGGTCAAGGTCTTTCTGGACCTTCCTTTTTGCCATCCAGGCTTTCTTTTGTTCTTTTTTTCTGGATCGGTGGTTTGGCTTGATTCGGTTTCTTCATCTACAGATTCCGTCTCATTGTTTATTGTTGTTCTTTTTCGCTTGTCATATAAAACCGAACTTTTTGCAGGGATGGACAATGTGTTTTTTATTTGTTGTGTTTGATTGGTTTCATCTATTACTTCAAGGCTTTCTTGTACAATGTTTTTAACTAGACTTTTCAGTTCGGGGATCAATGCGGCTACGATTTATTTCACTTCACTTGAAGATTTGGATTTTGCAGCTACCTCTACATAGTTAAGACCTGACTTCAGGGTTTTAATTGAATGGCTAATTTTCTTCTTAGCTTCAGCACAGCTTACTTTTTCGGTAACTTTATATCTAACAAACATCAAAATCGTGTGGGTCATTCACGCCCCCAACCCTGCTCAATAAGGCTTCTGCTGACGAATATCTTTGAAAAATAAATCTTACACCAAATAGAAATCCGATTAAACGGCCGAGAGTAGTAGCTGATTCTGTAGATAAATCCAATCCTTTTGTGGAAGTATTTGCACCGAATTCGTGTCTTCGTGATTTTGGAAAACATGTGTTACTATTCAACTCTCCTTCAGATGCTACGAAAACAATTTGTTTTCGATACAACCTCCATAATCGATCATCACTAGGCTAGATTTCAAAAAGGCAACTCATATCTCATCCATTGTCTTAAAGAAATATTCCATTAACTATCTTATCTAATTTCTTTCCTTGAATTTAAGAAACTATCTAGTGACCACCAACATGATTTTAGGTAGAGTCGTTCAACTTGTGATCTTTTTTTGTATGTGACCCAAGCTTGGAGCGATACATTAGAAAGATCCGGTGAAACAGTTGTAGTCTGTAATCGCTTTAGATATTTCAAATCGTTTGCCCAAGATTAGCATAAGAGTTCACTACCAAACTCACCTGCTTGGGGTTAACTGATACGCTGGCCAATTGTTTTCTTGATAATAGACGTAGTTGATAACTACTTTTCAATAGAGGCCGGAATTAACTCGGGCATGCCACCAGGATCAGTGACTACTCCTAAACCTTTCTGCGATACAAAAATATTCTCATCTCTTTAACAACAAATCCGATCCATTGCTTTGCATATGACAACACTCTTCATTCTAGTTCATCTCAGTCTGATTACAATACTAATTCAACTTCTGCCTGACATCAAGGTCTATTAAAGCTGAAATAGTCATTTCAACCAAGAGAGACATTAAGCGTATCTTTGAATGGGGAAGTAATAATCTATCTTTGTGCAGATTGGCGCAGTACTTTACCTCCCGACAACATTTTCTGCAGCATAATGCCCGAACTTGACCTCAACTAGAGTATAATTCTTATCAGTAGAAGGGGGTCCGCTGAGGGCCAATGACGTCCGCCGTCGCGACGCCCGAGGTTCGTCGGCACGCCCACGTTGCGGTACCCATTTCCCACCCCTATGGCTTCTTTTCGGTGGCGTTTTTCAACCCCTTGATATATTTACCCCTAATTAGTGACCTTTTGGCTTGGGTCGACTTCTTTACGAGGGCGTTTTTCAACCCCTTTATGGAATTTTCAGTCCTTGATGGTATTTTAAACCCCAATTAAGGACTCTTTGGCTGTATTAAGAGCATTTTTGCCAGTTTACCCTCAGTGTTTAGGGATGTGGGGATGGTCAGGTGACATTTTTACCCCTAATTAAGCGCGCTCATACAGTGTTCTGATTGGTGGGCCTAGGAAATGGTCACGCCCCTATTTTCTGATTGTTGTATAGACTCCGCCTCCTGGTTTCTGATTGGCTACGGGGTGGGCTGGTCGACCAAGTCGATTAAGGCTCTTTTGACATAGGTCTTCGGAACTTGTTCGTGAGCCTACGTCCATTGTCGTGATCCCTTGGCTGGAAATTTGAATTTGAATTCTAATAAGGGGGCCCTAATGCTAACTTGTAAGACAAGTGTAGGGCTGCGCGACTTGCTCGCGGGACTTTGCTACCTTATCGAGGCCCCCTTGGCGGCAAATTTGAATTTGTATTTAAGTCTTTGCAGGTTATGGGTGGAAATATTAAGTTGTATTCTAATAAGGGGACCTAATGCTAACTTGTAAGATAGGTGTATGGCTGCGCCACTTACTCTCACGCCTTCACCCCTTGACCAAAATTTGAATTTGTTTGAGGCGCAATCTCGCAGTATATTTTTAAAAGTACATACAGGGACCTGTGATGGTTATGGCGGGAAATTTAAAGTAAGAAGTCTAACACTTCCGCAGTCATTCCTCACTCTTAAATAAAATAATTAAAATAGTAAAAACCCCTTTTTATTTATCAGACTAGAATAGTAGTAGAAAAACAACAAACATACAGTAACTTGATTATCGCATCATTTATAATTAAACTTATTTACAAAATCAATCATTGATAAATTATTTAATCTAAAATACAAAAACATTAGTGTGTAAAGTCCACACACGTCCGAATGGTACTACTGTAATATCGTTTTGTTATAATGGAACCAATATAGAATGTTTCTTTAGGAAACGTAAATGATAGCCTTGCGGGGGCCGTCCAAAGGAATCAAAATACTCGCCGTCACCATTCTCGTCAATGTAGATAGCAGTCCAATGTTGACCTGGTTTGTTTGCTGGATCCGTATTTACAATAATTGCACACGGTCTAAGCGCCCGCCTCGGTAGTTGATTTGAAGCACATACAAGTCGAAACACATTCTTGGGGCTGTGGATCGATTTCAAACATTTCAACACTTCGACCGCATACATCTTTGGAGTTGGTCTGCGTCCAGTCTTGCAATGGTAATGCGTTTTCCAGTGCACAGATAGGGTCAGCGATGTTATGGTTTAAACAACTATAAGCCTTTGATTTTTTTTCAATTTTTTAAGCGACAAAAAACCACTCTCGTCCATGTTTATTATTGGTTTGTTAAGAAATTTAAAAAAATGTTGTTTTTCACTGCCCTTAACGTGAATTCTGTTAAACGGCAGCAGCGCTATAAGCAGATACTCTTGAAAATTGTTGTAGGGTACATACCCCGATCGCCATTTCAAACCGTGATATTTATCCTCTAAATATCTGCCTGGACATGGTTTTTGATATAAAATAATCTCGAGGTGACTTTATCAGCATCAACAATAACGAGCCGTGATCTGTAACCACAGGAATTTCTTTCGGTATGCATTCGTTATCATCACCTCTAAACCCTTGTACGTCCAAGTCTGGGTCCATCTTCTATCAACTGCTGCTGTACACTGAAGCTTGTATTGTAGAGCTGCTCCTTTTAACAGCTGCAATCCACGACGACATTCCGATGTTTATCGATCTCGATCACGTTGTCGAATTCGGCGTATACCAAACAGTTAACGGTTTCCGTGAGAGCTTCTTCAAAGTCGACTTCCAGCCGAAGGGATCCGTTTCTAACTAAATTCCAGTGGGTGCTAGCATTTGCAGACCAGTCAGGAGTTAGGTCAAAGGCCATAAAACAGTAACCATTAGGATAATCGCTTCTCGATATATCGTTGCCCTCATTCAAAAAATGAATACCCGTACCGGAGAATAAGGTGTGATGCGTCCTTACATGTAAACCATTAGCGGTAAATCCTGGTTGTAAGGCTTTCGTAGGAATTTGTTGGCCATCAATATACAAGGACATGTAGTTAACATTGTTGTGATGAAAATTGAACGGGTTTGAGGGGTAATCGCCGTTGAAGGCTTTATTTGATACAAAACCTACGATATATCGTTTAGGTAACTGCCCAAGGTAAGACATTATCAAATGATTTTCGCTGTATGCCCGTAGGTATAGTTAACACGTTTCGTCTGTCTTTGTAACAGGGTATTTTGCTGCAGTTGTTTCTAAGGCTTTAGCGTGAGCAATTAGAATGGTTGGATTGTTTCGCATACGTCTCACTAGTAAACTAGCGTCCATAATTCGCGTCTTGTAATTTGTACCTTGTGCTGCCATTAGACTAAAGCTATCTCTTGGTCGTACAAATTTAGCCTTCCACTCAACACCACTTATAAGAAACTTTTCTTGATTAAACAAATCAGAGTGCGCATGACCAACCATCTCAATCTGTTCGCTGGTCGTTGCAAGTACTTGACGTTTTGAGAAACTATTATTTGCGTAACCCAGGGTATTCATCTGTCCGGCTGTGTGATTATGCCGTAAGGTACAACCTAGATGTGACTTTTTGACCTCCTTTCCATAATTTAACAACGTTTCGATATATGAGCGGTGGGCGTAGGTGTTGTTTGGATCTTCTGATTTAAGTAAACCTCCACTTGCGAGAAAAGTGAATGCATCCAATTGTTTACCGGTGCCACAACATCTGCATCAGTCAGTGCTGTATCATCTTGTTTTAGAACTTTACCTGTTATGTACAACATGGTCTGACTTAAATCTATGTAATCGTTCCTATTTCCTGGCATTAAAAATTCTATTGGGGCGTCATCACTAAGAGCTGATAAGGGTTTGTAAAATATCCATTCAGCATTCTAGACACTTGTCTGCGTCGAGGGTAATGCGAACAAATCCAACTCGGACTTGACGCATTCACACGATTGTGCATGTAAAAAAGCAATTATCTTGAAAATATATCGTCGTAAGTAGTTTTCTTCTTATTAGCAACAGCTCTCGGCCGAGACTGGCTGTTATCGGTCAGACGTACTCTTTTATAGCCCGAACCCTCCATCATTTTATCGAGTTTCTTTTCCAATAGCCTTTGCACCAGACTTAAATAACGGTATTATACTTCTAAATATGCCTCCTAACCAGCTTCCTATATCATGCCCACGCTGATATGGTGCACCCCTGTAGATGGAGCCGATACCATTACCGGCCTGATTCCTATAATATTGTTGATAAGGGCAAACCATTATTGGACTTTCTTAAAGTGTAGCTTCAGACAAGACGTCCCAAACTCGAATGGCATTGCTGCACCCGTATCTGTTTTTATATTAATCTCGCTGTTTTCAAATTCTCGCGTTATCACCGGTATGTAGTGTGCAGGTGAAAAAATCATATCTTTATGGCTCCCGTAAGCATAGTTTTCTGAAGACGCAGCAGTGAAGATAAAACATCATCCACAATTTGCGGTTTAACGATGTCACAATAAACAAACATCTGCGTTGATAATCCTATTCATATACTAGCGGGGTGCGGGGTTATTGGTTCCATAGCTATGTTCTGATACGGGCGATAACCCAACTATAAGGCTAAACGTTGAAGAGGCCGAATAGCGAGAGTGCGGTTTTTAATTTCGAAGTGACACGCTTAGTTAACTTATGGTATTCGATTGTTAACAATTTACTTATTAGCTCGTGGTTATTTACAGCGTTGGCAATGTCTTCTATGCTGGCATAATTCCCCGAAGCGAAACGTAGCACATACAGACCGTCCTCAATATAACTGATTTTCTCGCTGTCGTGTTGAGAATGGGATACAGCCTTTTTTAATATAGACTCTAGCATGGCCTCTCTCCACGTAGGTGGCTCGGTTCTATAATAAATTAAATTGTCTGTTACAGCGGCAAAAGAGCAAGGGTACTGAATTTCCGAAATGCCTACAACCAAAGAGCCCGTTAATATTATTCGCTCGGGCAACTGTGATATAAAACTTGAGGTCATATTATCAGGAAAATACGTCATAGAACTGTTACTCAATATGGTACGATAAAACTCTATTTTATATACCTCTCAGCTGTGAAACTAACACCCAACTATTAAATTTGTCACTGTATCCGCGCCACTTGATCAGGTATTGTTTATGTGGTCCACGGCCTTTCTCAGCCAAAACCTTATCGACTTTGAATAGGGTGTTTCTATCAACCGTAATAACTTGTCTCCTCGTAAAAGGTACCCCGAACAGGATCTGTATTAAGATCGATTATGCGGTAAACTGGTGTTCTTCTTTTTATCACTGCACTAATTGTAAAACTTCCTCGCTCCAATTCGTTTTATATCCTTTCTCAAAGGTGTACTTTGTTCTGGCGGTTCTGACATTCTCCCCGACTTTATATTTAGGTTGACCTAAGCTCATATATCGCATTCAATTAATTTTTTTAGTAATGTAATTTTGGGCGATTTTTTGTTTGCGCAAATCGATATTGATATTTTAGCCTTTCTTAAAAAAATGAGCTATTTGAATCTCTGGTAATGGGTTCCATCCTTGCTACCATCTACCCTGTATGAGTTTTTTTCAGGGGGTGTTCCTCATACGCATCTAGCGGCATGATCACTGCGTATACGCGCATCATGTGCGGGTATTTAAGCGAATGCTGGGGTAGTATCTTTCCCCACAGAACCCTAACTCCATTTCTTCCGGTTCCGATCCTGGCCGCACTCATCCTTAATCCCACCGTACATATATACGTAATGTATATATGTACGGTGGGAATCCATTGCTGTGGTTGAAGGAGCGTGGAAAGCTCGAACAGCCCGCCCTCCCTCTTAGACTTCCTGAAAACAAAGGTGGGCACCTGTGCGTATTTTTCTTCAATAATGGATTTTTTTGCGAATAGCGTTCCTGTTTCCAACACGCTATAGGTTTTAAAAAGGTGTGATACCTGTTTTAAATCTGATATACCCATTGTAAGATGTCAAAGTTTAGTGTTCCTAGACTTAAAAAAGTGTGAGAAGCACTGGTCTAAACTAATTATGTATTATAAGTATTTAAACCAAACAGTACGTAATATGGATTATGTAGTTTTGGATTAAACAAACACGTGTCAGCTCGTATGAAAGGTGTGGAAGGGGGGGTTATTTAAAATCATAAAATCAAGCTCTTTGGTAAGAGAAAGATCATAACACTCCAAAAATAATAAAAGTTAACCCACGGTCTTTATGACCACAGCCAGGTACATTATTAGAAATGCATACATATATGGTTAAGCGTCTGTGGCGTTTTATACCTAAAATAGTGTAACTTTTTGTTGAATCATTGTATATACATTATAATGCTCAGTATAGTCCTCTACTGTGGCTGTACGTTACAATTGTTATATTGACGTTAACCAAAGAATACTCTTTGGTTTAACCGTTGACTGAACGACCACATTCGTTCAGTCAACGGTTTAACTAAATTCACAGCGATTTGATAGACGAGTAAATGTAAGAACCAATTCTTTTTTCGTTTAGTTTTAATTCATAACATTGTAGACAGTTACATCTCCGACAGTACAGAAATTCTCGACTAGATGGCGGGGTGTGCATTAATGAGTTTGTTATATTAAACTTTGCTTATTGAATGAAACACTATTTTTTTAGGAGTTATCACGTGACTATTACAACTCTGGGGATATTGGTATTATCAATATATCCCAGCCGGTGAGTAAATGTTCTGATTACATAAATAATTTTACCTCAAGTTAACTCAAATTAAAATAAAAGTCGGTACATTTACACAATATATTTGGATATATCTACAGCAAATGTACAATATACGTATATGATACAACTTTTAACGGTATAATAATAATTGGTATATTAACATAATTCTTTAATTATATTACAGTTAGTAGCCACGTTGAGTGTCCAAATATTACATATATTTTTAAACATTTTTTTTACAAAATATCTAAGCGAGCACATATTAGTAAGTACAAATAGAAACGTAAATATAATGGCTGATGTATATACGTATTGGTATTTTTTACATGTTTTAATATGTTATTAGTAAGATTATAAAATGGTGCATTCTTAATTGGGTGCTAGAAATATCTGAAAGTGCTGTGATGTGGAACCAAGTTTTTCTAACAACGTTACATAAAAATGCGCCTGAGGTCTGATGGCGATGTAATCATACTGCACTGCGGACATACCTTTTTACTGCTCTGAAAATAAAAATTACATTTACTACCTAGAAATATATCATCTACGTACATAACTATATTAGTTGCAATCTCGGAATTATCTAAATTTTTCTTATTTGGATTTGCATAGAAAATTGCATGTTTTTTGAACCAGTAAATCCAAGATTCAACTTTATTAGAATTTGTACTTACAAGAGTATGTAGCCAACATTCTTCGCAATGTACATGCCAGCAAACTGTTGAGATTACAGGTTTCTTGTAATGCTCCTGAAAAAAGTAACAACATTAATTTCACAAGTCTAATTTGAAATGCAAAGTAGCGTTTGTGTTCCCTAAAAAGGAACGTTGTGATTGTATTGATTTGTCATGGGCCCTCACTGACATTATTACGCAGATTAAGCAGCTGAAAGTTATATAAAATTGTGAGAATCGTACATTAAATAAATTATAATTATTCCTGTTAAGTAAATGATGCACATACACGTGGTGCATTATTTCTGAAAAATCTGCGATTTTCTATAAGTGTGTCATACAAATAAAAGAATTGGGGCAGTATGGATTTTATAAATAGATGAAGAGAATTCATCTCCGAAGTTGTCTATAAGTTATAATGGACTAAATACCGAAATCTAAGACTACCGCAAGTATTTGAGCACAAAAACAAAAAGGTGAACTGGAACTGCAAAGTCATTTTTAACCTAGACATCTGAAAATATACTTACTAAGTTGAACTTTTATAACGAATAGTAATGTGGAGAATAAGTGTTATTTACAACAAAGTTATTCAATACAATAAGTTTAAACACTGTTAAATTTAATGGTGGCGTTTGATCTCTATTGACAAAAGTATAAGATACTTACCAAGCAGATTAAACATTTATATTCTTCTGGCTCTGTGCTGGTCGCCGTATCTCCAGAACCTTCTGCTTCTAGTTGTCGAATACGGTTTCTAAGGTCTTCAATAATTTGTGCTCTACAGCTAGGTTCAGCGTCTGATGTGCTCACGTTACTATCGCATTGTTGCCCGGCACTTTCGACTTTTATTTCTACATCTCCACTGGAATTAACTGTAGCTACTTGTGATTGCACTCCATCCTTATCCTTATATTTATCATCGTTACTTTTATTAACAATATCTGATTCTGTATATTGCGATGGACCAAAAGATGATTCTTCCGGTTCGTCTCCATCAACTACCAAATCCTCTCCATCGACGTCTGTATCGATGCTAATGCGGCCACTGCTGTTGGGCGTCGTTTCTAAAACACGTTGATTATAATAATAATTTTAATTTAATTCAATAATGCTTACCGTTAAACCTTGCCGAAAGAGAATCCGATCTTCGTTTCTGTGTATCGGCCCATTCTTCAAGTTCGGAATCGCCTTCGACGTCAACGGTCTCGTCTTCATCGTTGCACAAGTTCTGAAAAACATACTAGTTTACCCTTATAAAATAAACTTGAAATATACCTTTCTCAAACATTGTTCGTCTGAGGTCTTATGCATGTGGCTTACACAAATTGGACAGCTGTCATCCGCTTTTCTTTTTCGTATTTTTAATCTTAATCTCCCTTGTCTGTTTGTCTTGATTCGTTGAAATGTCTACAAATGTTTATCATTTAATGAAACTGAAACACGACAATTTCAACGTACCTCCCAGCGTCCCTCCGGCCCACTGTCGCCAGGAAGAGCTGGTGGCCTTCCCGGATCCGGCCGCCTTTTTCTAACTCCGATGCTTGCAGCTTCGCTAAGTTTATATAAGCGTTCCAATTCGTGAATAAAGTGGGTCTCGAAGTCTCCAGGTGAAATTCCCATTCCGCATACTGGACAACAGGAAGGATCCTTTTTCTTTTTTACAGAAATATCTTAAACAAGCCAATAGTTATATTAGATTTCGCTTATATCTGACACTGTGGAAAGTTAGATATCGATTTCATTCGTGAGTTTATAGAAAGGTAGGGGTGTACGAATTAGAACAGCTCATAAAAGGATTGTGAGATGAAGAGGAATTGTACAGACTTTGGGGCTTAAGCGAGTGTTGGTGTCTTAACGTGTATTTGTAGGAACCGATTGTAAATTTCAGCATGGCGTGATGACTTAAGCCTGTTTCATCCCCTTTTAGCCGAAGCTGATTTACGTTGGGGTACACACGGGCACGGGTCGAGTCTGGCAATTAACAAGGTTAGCCAAGCTAATCCCATGAATTATGTCCGTGTCCTGACGGATCGTCGAGCCCGCAGGTGCAGCGCGGATCAGTGGATCGTATGCGGGCCCAAGCGGTATCGGCGCCACTCCCGCGCTAAACAAATCCGCCAATCTGCCCCCTGTGACTATTAACATGACAAATGCTAATATATTTCACAGCTTTCAACGGATTTTCAGATGAAACTGATATATTTTTGTTTCTTAACATCCTCTGTTTGTCTTTCTTTAAGCAAAGTAGATCATTAAAAATAGTTAAAGCGTGACAATTTTAAATGTAGTTTTTAAAACGGAATTACAATAAAAAGTAAGTGTGAATGCTGAATGTAAATTGTCAATCACATAATACCGAAAGTAATTATTGTTGTAAAGATTGTAAAAGTTTTTATGTAAAGCCGGTGTCAGTTGGGTTGTAAATCTGCTCGTGAATTATTTTCGCGAAGGTTTAACAAAGAAGTTTTGGAATGTGCTCTGCAAAATGTTACGAGAGAGAAAAGCTAAAATACTAATTTCAATTATTGAAATTAAGTGTGGATTGTATAATTTGTAGAATAACAAAACGCTCGCTTATCGTTTTCAACAGCTTTAAGGGTGATGTGATAATGGTGTGTTTTTAATGTTACTGAGAAAATTAGAATCCAGAAAAATGTTTAATGTACATTATTAATCACAAGATACAAAGAAATTATTTAATGCTTCGATTTATAAAATTTAATTCTAAAATAGAACTGGTGCTTTAAAATCGATACACCGCACATTTGTAAACTATGTAGGTAAACCTAGTTGTGTCAAGTTACCCAATGCAGGTGTACATTGTAGTAAAAGTACTAAAATACATGTTTTTCTGTATTTTCGAATTTCAGTTACTAAAAAATATTTAAAACTTTTAATTCCATTTCAAGTTATCTTAGATGTTTTTAGAATAAAAACATGTCACTTATATATCTATAGTGATAAAATTAAAATCACAGACGGCAGTAAGAATGTCCTCAAGTTTTTATTTAACATTTTTATTGATCACTCTATACTTGCAGCTTTTGTTTGATTGTAACAATTTGTTACATAAAGTAGCGTTTTCCTTTCTTTTGTATAAAATATTTTATGTAACGAAATTGTATTCAATGATGTAATGCCGTTGATAAAGTAACCACTTACTAGCTACTCCAGTATGAAGTTATGGGAATAGTTTGTACTCATTCCTTTATTACTCTTTTACAAAAGTCAATTATTCGTTTTTTGTTTTATTATCAATGAAGATGCTTGGGAAAATTCTGAAATAATTTGATTAGTAATGTAAAGCTTTAATTTTTTTAATAATTGTGGTCCTGATCAAACTAAGTTTAGCCTACTCAGTAACACTTAGGAGGATGCATAGGGATTTCAGACTGTCAATAGATGCCTACGAATGATTGAATTTTTCCATCCATAAGTGAGAGGAAAATAGCAACTAGGAAGATCATTCCAGAGTTTAAAATTTGTGTAGCAAAATGTGGATTGCGCCCATTTGGCACGACAAGCTGAAATTTGAACTGCATATTTATGATGTAATACCGATGGTACAATATACATATTCTTTGAATACGATTAAATATTTGAGGGCGTATTGTGAAGCGCCAACCTAGAGGTGAGAATTATATTTTAGATAACGTCAAATTTGAGCCTTAGCAAAAAAAGTTGGTGTCCAGTACTACTAAAATGCCTATCTTACGAGCATCTACTGTAGTGACTGACAGAAGATGCTCAACCCATGATAGCTTTGAACATACAGTCATTGCTAACATAGGAATAGAATCCGAAAACTTAAGATCTGAGCCATTCATACTTGGTGGACACAAGGCAACACTGAGTTTTGTTAGCATTAGCTTAACTAGATTATTACTTTCCCATACAGGATACGTTGCATATCTTTGTTGATTGAAATGACCATTTCAGCTTTAATATCTTGATGTGAGATAAAAGGGAGATTAGTAGTAGAAGAAGAGTGCTGTCGTCTTCAAAACAATAGATCGGGTTAGTTGAAATGAGCTCATTTATGTATAGCAGAAGAAGTGTACCAGGCATCACTGATCGATTTGGCACGACCGTATTAATGCCGACTGCTTTAGAAAAGAAGCTATCAACTATGACACATATTCGTCTTTTATCAATAAAACTGAAAACCTGCTTGATGAGTGTATTAGTTAACGCACATGAGGTGAGTTAGTCAAGTAAACACTTATGCCGAACGTTGGCACACGCTAATGAAATATCAAAAGAGAGTAATGAAATATCAAAAGAGAGTAGAGACAACAACTGTTTCACCGGATCTTTCTAATCTTTCATCTGTTGAACGACTCTATCTAAAACCATATCTTTGAAATATATAAAGCGACGAAATATATAAAGCCACTGCAACTGTTTCACCGGATCTTCTAATGCATTCTTCCAAACTTGGGTAACATAGGAAAGATCACCTCTGCCTAAACCATATTGGTAGTTACTAAGTAGTTTGATTCAAGGGAGAAGGTGCTGATTGATGGTTGTCTCCATGATTTGAAACAAAATGGAAGTGATGGAAATAGGTCGGTAGTTAGAGGGGTCGGTCTTGTCGCTTTTTTAGGGAATAGGTTAAACATTGGCTCACTTCTGTGATGAACGAAATCCCCAGAAGTTAGAGATCGAATAGACTGTAGCTAGGAGTGGTACCAGTTCGTGGGAACATTTCTTTAAGGCAATAGATTCTAGATATTGTAACAAAAATGAATTGGTTTCATAATGTATGGAGAAGTGGCACATCTTTCCCAGAATGATTAAGACGCGAGTTTGGTGAAATAACTCCCCAAAAAAATTCTTTTTATCTACAGAATCAGCTACTACAGGTCAAAGAATGCCATGGGGGGAAATAGAGATATACCAAGGTTTTCTAAAAAACAAAATTTGAATAATTATGATGACTGAGAAAATTAATGTAATGTAAAAAAATGGACGCTTTAAACCGTATTAATTAGATATTAAGTCATAGTTCATTACTAGTGTTAAACTACAAACCATTTATTGTTGTTATTGCAGGGAGACGTTATGCAGAGTACGCCAATTTAGTATTCCATCCTTGAATTACTACCGCTCTACAGACTGAAAATATTCCGTCACGCTTTATTAACATTAAAATAATTAACACAAGGTGTAGTCGAAGGACAGCAAGCAAAAAAAAAGTACATACCTAAAAGGTACCGAAAGATACAAGAACACGTAATAGTATTGTAAAGTGGGACTACTTCACTCCTTTTTTTCGAGGTTTGTGTTTTTGGTTGTATTTTGGGAATGGTTACTTTAAATTAATTTCTGTTGAACGTCTAGAGTGTTGAATAGTACACTTGTGTTCAAAAAACCTAACTTGATGCGCTCTTGAAGTGGGACAAAGTTACCTATACGGAGATTCAACATTACACCATTTTTAATTTGTACCTTTAAAACTGTTTTAAAAAGGACAGAAGGTAAAGTTAGTGAACTATTATAAGGTTTTATACTACTAGTCAGATGTTCATCACTACAATTGTTGTTATAAGTTTTAGAGTTCCTGAACATATTTGGCAAACATATACAAATGTAAGAATTTCCCCCTTATTTGTTCCAGAGGAGAAAGTTTTTTCTTAATGTGAGAAAAACGTGTTACTGAAGCTACAGACATTTCTTTGCTAAGTTCTTCATCTAAAGAACCAAGTGAAAGGGGCTCACTGTCGTCAATCGTCATGTAAGCTGACCAAGTGTTCCCATTCTCTCTCGCTGCTTTCGGATTCATTGTTTTACTTGGAACTTCTTGTTGGTTTCTTCACTGATATCTTCTAATTTTATATACACCAGTCTTTCCTGGTGGGACTGTTTTTTTATTTACTTGTCTAATTGTTTTACTTTCTGCTCGTTTTTGGACTAAAGAGTTTTAAAAACCGTTTCTGATTTTCTCACGGTCAGCTGTTCCCTGAGGAAGTCGTACCAACAGAGATTAGGCATTACATGGCTTGATTCCGTACTTTTTAAATCCGGTCTTCAAATTTTTATCTAAATTTGATTTTATGACATCAATGAATATTCGCAATAATCTAGGGAAATGGTTCTTTTGTATAGTAGAATAGGTCAACCCACCCGCACCATCTTTATAATCAGAAAGTATGTTTCTCCATGCGGCTTTCATTAGGTGGAAAAAAGAAACGGTAAATGATTGTGTGAGGTGTGTCGAGTTAGGATGCAGGCAGACGAATCTCATTTTATTTTCGCGGCAGAGCCTGAGAATTTCAGGTGAAAACTGCCGTAATAGATTATCTTCGAGGAAAACTTTTTTGCTTGGAAGCTTTTTAAGTGTTGGGAGCATTATTGATTTGAACCAATTACAAAAGGTTATCGAACACTAGGGGACCTCCCTCAATTGACCTATTCCACATATTGTGGCTGTGGTAGACAACATAAGGGGTGCACTTTCTTCTGATCGGGGTTATCTGTGCAAGTAACTATTGTTTCTCTATCAACACTTGTCTTTTACCGTTTAATGTTTGCAGCAAAGCGTTGATAGCTTATTACTTTTGAACTGCTTAACGTTGCGTCCGAGTGAATTAAGATATGACTGTACAACATGCTTTAGGGCAACTTCGTATATGGGAAAACCGTAATAAGTTCTTAGCATTAGATATTCAACAAACACGTGCTTTTTGTCCTCTATGAACACCTTCGGTTTTGAGTTGTAAATTTGGTTGTAAAATGTTTTACGAGGAATATTATAATAGAGAACAGATAGCTGTTTAGCTTCCGCAAGTGTTTTGTCAATGTAGTCAGAGTAACGCTGCCAGCCTATCGGTCTACGGTTTCGAACCATGGGTCAGACAAATAACCAATCCTAGTAAATATTTGCCTAACAACTATTCCAAATTTGTAGGATTTATGCCAAAATATAGCACTCTGTTTTAAGGACGCCAAAGAAAGTAACAGTCGCATTTTCAAGGTGCCATCTACCGAAAAACAATTGTACTGAACAACGGCATCTGCACAGTTCTTCAGAATCGCGTCAAAAATGTTTTTTTGAAATGGTGTAAAATTACCTCCCCAGGAGTAAAGTAAAGGCACTTTACGGTAGCAAAGTACCTAAATTTCATTTTGAATGAACAATTCACAGTCAAATAAAGTACTTGCGAGTGATACTTATTTCGTGCAAATACAACAAATTCAGTCTTCCGTATGCTGGTCTTCATATTCCTCTTTATACGATGGAGACAAATAGGCACACTTTTCTATTTTACTACGGATATTTTACTTATTTCTTTTTTTTTCTTTTTTTTCCTTTTGACTGGCTTGTTAAACTTGATTTTATTTGCTACTAGTTTTCTGTTAACAGATTTTTATTTGAGTTTACCACTGCTCTAATATATTTTTGCCTCGGTTTTCTCAGTAAATTATTATTTTTTGTTCAAGGGCAATTTTGCTGTGGTATAGTGTTGATTGTAGGTGATATGCATCCTGTTTGATGAGGGCAAAGAACCGAATTCAAATAATTTTCGAACATTTAAAACCTTACCCCATGTAGTTGTAAATAAACCTGCTACTTGTAGTTGTTATACATTTCCCTGGATTACATTCCAAACAATTTTCACCAGTATTTATCGCAGGGTTGCATTAGATAGTTTGAATGAGGTGATAAAACCGAAAGATAGGCTCCACTAAGTATTTTTCTTTTGAGTATAAGAACAAGTGAAATATAAATCACAGAATAATCTTTACATTGACTTGAATCAGATAATTTAACTCATTCGAATCGAAAACAGAAACACTAAAATTCTTTAAAATTTATTTACAATAAGTCATGAACAGCATAGGCAGCACATGTTTCTTGTTCTATCCTAAGGTTATAGTATCCAAGAATGTGCTCGAAAAATTGTAACCGAAGACCAAATTATTACTTAGAAGAACCAAACAAAAAAATTGTAATGCTAACTGGTGGTTATCTCCGGCTTGGTTACATAGGCTATACTGAATCGAATTGTAATTAATAGTTCGTTATGTAAAAGAACTGAATACATCACAGAATAAACCAACCTACACAAAGTTATTATAGATGATTAATGGGAGAATGTAAACCTTATCTTGACAATCGTGAATTTATTATTTCAGGTTTGTTCGTAGACTGAAGGTATTGTGAAACCATTTGCCTTATTAATATAACGGGGCATAGCTTTTATTTGAATAATGGCTTAGCAACAGCTACTTATGATGGGTTGTTCTGTACAGGATGGTCAGAAAAACGTTGCCGACTACTTTACCTAAGCCAGAATCAAACCACTACGAAACACAAAAAAAAATGTACCGAAAGCCATCACTGTTGTATCTTTGTAACAATACACTTTTCTGGTTAACACCATTGTAATGCTATCGCTTAGTCTATAATTATACACATTTATCTCAAATAGTAGCATAGCAGACAATTTTAAATATACGATGAACTATACTCGTCAAATGAAAGAAAGGAGTGATCCATGCTTACGACTGACTAAAAATTAGTTAATATCGAATAAGAAATGAAGTTAAGAAAAAATTACTTAGTGAAGATTATTGTTTAAAGAAAACTTACAGAAACTGTCAAAGTGTATCTCTAACAAATTCGCAACACAGCAGTTATATACTACAAAATAAAATACAATTCTTGCGTCTTGCGTTTTCAAGGTCCACTCGTATCCTAAAGTGTGAAGGAATACTTGGTGTTGTGCTTCTCTACCAAGCTGAAACTACATCAACCGGTTCGATTCCTAGTTGCAGGGTCTAAAGAACCTGATTATTTTAGACGACGTGTATGCCTCGTCTAACATAAGTCGAGTCGTTTCACAAACACGCTCCAGCAATTTACCAACTGTTACGTATAATTTTAGTACAATTCTATTAAGCAGTCGCAATAAAAAGCCAAACGAATTTAAATCCTATTCACCTTTTTCAGTAAAGCTCGTCCAAATATTCCCGCATTCTCCCTGCGTAGTGACCAGGCAGCCGCCGTTCTTGTGGAACATTAGTTGTTGTATCTGTTTTCATTTGAATAGTTCTAGATAGTTGAATCTTAAAAATTCCAAATAATTTTTGGCGTTCGAAATGTTCAGCGGTTCTCAAGGTGCCAGATGTGCAGAGTATACATGTTGCAAAAGCCATCTCTGCGTGACGTTGACTCATCACTCTAAAGTATTTTGCCCAATAAAATGAAAAAGAACGCTTAGAATCCCAGATTATTAGTTCAATTTAAACTGATTTGCTCTGTCTTCTCTTACAAACTTGGGAGTTCCAGATGTGGCAGACATGCATAGTATACATGTTTCAAAGGCGTTGACTCGTCATTTTAAAGTATTTTGTTGAATAAATATTAAATAAACTGAACATGGACTTATTATTAGCCGTTGAGTATCCCAGTCTATTAATTCACTTTAGATTGATTTGCTCCGTTTTCTTTTCTAAAAACTTGGAGGTTCTCGAGGTGTCGGGCATGCAGCTTATGCATGTTTCAAAATCCATGCCTGTGTCTCGTTGACTCGTCACATTAAAGTTGAATAAATAATACCTAAACTGATAAATGTTTTTAGACTTGCGCGGCGTCACTACAATACATTCACTGGACCGATTATCTGCTCCTTAAATAAAGCAACAATGACTGTAATCACAAGGTAACACGGTACGTGTGAATAACTTAAAGAAATAAACCATAAAATATAGGTACTACACTGGCACCGAGAACTCTTCCTTCAAAGTATGTTTGATGTAGGCCGCAGGTATGGGGTGTGTATTGGAAACACAGTTTCATTTTATGAGATCGAGCTGTTGTATGTGGTCGGAGGTTTATTTGTTCATTACTTTGTAACATAACTACTAGCTCGTTGTTAAAAATGGAAATTGATATGGAGTTTCCAGTCAGTGTATAATCTTACCAGAGTTTCGACGTCTAAATGTTCAGACATGTGAGCGTCGATATTTTGACGTGGAGATAAATATGCATATATGTAACGTTTTCCGTAATTCTTTTATTTGCGATTTGGCAACACCTTCTAGTTTAGGTTTCTAAAAGGGTCACGTGATTTTATTATGGAGTAAGGGAAGAGTTTTGCTCTTTAAGGACATCTAGATTGTTTAAAGCTTTTGTACCTTCCAAACAAACATTATGTAGCGGATCTGTACCTAGTCAACCTAGAAACTTGAAATTTGTGTAACGTAGGTAACTTTGCGTAACGTTGTGAACTAATATTGTATTATGCACATAATTACTGGAGTATACTCAATACAAAACCATTTTTATGTTTTACGCGGAAAGTCTTAGTGATTTCTGTTTTTGGGCATCCGTGCGACTTGATGCTTTGTCAGTATGCAATGTTGAAATTAAATTCAGAAGTCGAAGTTGTGGATGTGATTGCAGTGCCATGAAATTTAGTGGACGGGGCCTCTGCAGATTTCAAAGCGCAAAAATTGTCAACAACTTCATGTGGTCATGGCGCTTTGTTACGTTTCCATTTGTTAATTCAATATAAAATGGTGGTGGCATCATCCTTTTCCTCTAAGAGTTATGTTGAAGATAAATAGTGTAAAATAATTTTCTTAAGCACAACGTCGTGAATGCTTCTCGCATAGGGTTCTTTAGTCTACAAATTTACGATAGGATTTATTTCATGTGCCGTTTTTAGACCTTTATTCATTTCCTCTTGTTTGTCTTTCCTTAGCTGTTTTTAGAACTTTATTGCTTTCCTCTTGTTTAACTTTCCTTAGTAGTAAAGGTTTATACGGAGTAGAAGGTTCTTGATTCCCCGCGAGAGCTTGGCTTGGGGTCTTCTATCAATGGGTTTTCCTACCATTGTCTTTTATTATATAGCTGTGTGTTTGAGGCTTGATTTATTCCCACTCCCGCGGGGTAAATATTAAACTAAAGGTGATTTGGGGCTCGATGGACGTGTCTATCTCTACACTGCTCTGAGAAGAGAATGAAGACGAATTTTCCTGATATTGTTCGTCAGACCTCCGAGAAAAAACTTTGTCGATTTTGACGGATAAGCAAGGGTTGACTTTGTACTTTATAGCCTGACAAAATGCTTTCATATCTCACTAGGTGGTCCAGGAACATGACCTCCTTCGTCTTCTGTTAAAATTGTTAAAGATGTAAACAATTTTGTCAAATTTGAAAAATTAAAACATAGACATCAGCCTGCTATCAACATAACAGTTTGGGAAAGGTATAAACCCAACTACAAAATTAAATTTTAGTAAAGAATAAAAAAAAAAAAAAATTAATAAATTATACAAACAACAAAATAATAGACCATCTATTGATTATAAAAAAAACAGTTATAAACCTTTCTGATAATGTTGTTTCAGATTATGCTATTGAAGCGCTTTCTAAAGGAGGGAATTTTGCGATAACACCAAGAGTAATACCTTTTGAAGATATAATTTCCAATATCGAAAACTCCGTTAAATCATTACCTTTTGATGCTGCTAATCAAGTTAGATATAACACCGTTAACATATTACCTAAAACAAAACCTCCAAAGAGCAACTTATCCTTTCGTCAACAACATGCTTTACTTTATTTTAAACGCAATGAAAGTATAATTATATTAAAATCAGATAAAGGTAATGCAACTGTTATATTAAATATGAACGATTATAACGTTAAAATAGAACAATTGTTGGAACCAGAGACTTGTCGCCAAATACCAAAAGATCCAACAAAAAGTCTTCTTTTAAAAACTAAAGAACTGATTAAAATATCATCTATTCCTGAAGAAATAAAAAAGAAACTAACTAACTCTGAAGCTGTTTCACCAAAGCTATATGGTTTACCAAAAATTCATAAACCTAATATCCCTTTAAGGCCTATTGTTAGTGCAATTGGTTCTCCTACATATAGCCTTGCAAAACATCTTACATTTTTATTACAACCTCATACAGGACAAACATTACATTAAAAATTCTGCCGACTTTGTTGAAAAAATGTATAGTTTCAAAATTGAAGAGGGTGGTAAAATGGTTAGTTTTGATGTTGTTTCACTTTTTACAAAAGTGCCTCTAAAAGAAACTATTGAATACATTGATCATCTTTTTCCAAAGGACATAACCATTCTTTTTCAGCACTGTCTTACTACAACTTATTTTCAGTGGAATAATAAATTTTATGAACAGATTGATGGTGTAACAATGGGTAGCCCTCTTAGTCCTGTTATAGCTAATTTTTACATGGAAAAATTTGAAACATTAGCGTTACAAAAAACCTAAACAACTTTCAGTTTGGTATAGATATGTAGATGACAAGTTTGTTATTTGGAGACATGGAGAAGAGGCACTGCATGAGTTTTTGGTTTTTATAAATGGTATAAATCCTAGTATTCAGTTTACCGTGGAAAAAGAAATTAATGGAAGTTTACCATTTCTTGACATATTAATATCTAAAAATAATAATTCACTATCTTTTAAGGTTTACAGAAAGCCGACACACACTGATAGATACCATCATAAATTATCCAACCACCATCCACATCAAAAAATTGGTGTAATTAAATCTTTAGTAGATCGAGCAAAACGAATTTGTGACCCTGAATTTTTGAAGGATGAATATAAATATTTAACAAAATCCTTACAAGCTACTGGATATTCACTTACAGATATTAATAATGTTATTACACCTTCTAGACGTAACCTTAAATAAAAACCAGTTCTTAATGTTGGTACTGCTTTTCTTCCTTTTATAACTAATGTTACAGATAGAATTGAAAAAATTCTAATTAAATATGGCATGAGGACTATTTACAAACCTACAAGAAAAATTAAAGAACATTTAAGATCACCTAAATGTGTCAAAACCCTTTATCATCTTCCGGAGTGTATAAGTTATCTTGTTTGTGTGGAAAAGTATGCATTGGAACCGCAGAACGTAGCTTTAAATCATGACATTCAATTTGACAATATGGAACTATTGTCAAGACAAACTCATTATTATGTTCGTTTATAACGTGAAGCTATTGAAATATATAAACACCTTAATAATTGTAATAGACAAGAAGAAAATCTCCGTTTAAATAGGTTTTGACATCTTATAATTAAAAAACGGCATAATGATACATCTTAATTTTGATATTAATTTTGCGGATTACTTCAAAAACAATAAATTAAAGGGTCCCGTTATATAAATGAAAATAATAACAAAGTTATATCAGTTCTATTTACGAGCCACCTGTTCTTTGTGAATGATTTTGGAAAAATATAACTACACATACAATAATTATGGAAATATTAATCTGAACAAGGATTATGACAAGTTTTTACCTTACGAGAGGTACTAAAAGGAATTTGAGGGTGTCGGTACTGAAAAAAAAAGAAAATCAATTCTTCTCTTATTAAATTATACGAACAACAGCCAATCGAATAATACGGCACCTTTAATGTGTACGGTATTGATCAGGGGTTGGTGTATTTAAAAATTGATATTAATCTAGAATCATAACTTTTAAATTATTTTTTAGTATATTTTACCCATTATGATGATTTTTGAGTGTGTGTATTTTGCTTTATACGAAGCTACACGTTCTAATATTTGTAATAATGTTTGCTGTTAATTTTACATTCTTGGGCAAATAAAAAATTTACTTTGTCAGAATTATATGAGCAATAACATTAATAATAATACATAGGAATATAGAACATTTAAGAAACAAGAACGCCGTAGGAACTACATCAAAGTTTAACCCAAAAACTACGGTAATAATTCAAGTCTGGTGCATTTATATCAACGTAGTAATTATAACTTCTTAGAAATTGTACTAACGAAATACGGTCAAGCTCTTTTATCTTACTTGGTTCTAAGGGTCGTAAAATTTTGAGCCTGTAGAAGTTACATGAGTTAGTTGTAAAGAGGATATAAAGTAAGTCCTCCACCTTATTATCAAAATGAAATTTTGGGCATGTAGTAAACAATAAGTTTACGACTTTTTTAAGGTTTTGTCAACATACCAGGTGGCGCTTCGACGCCAAATGCCGCCATTTTTTTTAACGAAATGGAGGGTTGAAATTAGGCTCATTCGAAAGGTATTTCGATGTAGTATACTGACCTAGAATATTTTTAAACTATTCCAATCTTTCTAAAAGTTGTAGCCATTTCAATTTTTATTTCTCTTGCAGGTAGGTACATAACTTTTAGAAAGAAGGCTTTGCAATCAAGCTCAAAACAAATTGTTGACTGTCAAACTTACTTTGTTTTTAATGTTAAAAAAATGAGATTATAACTGAAATTGTTGAAAACCCTAATTTGGAAATGCGCCTTATCGCCGACAACCAAGAAGTTTGGAAAAAAAGTTCTTAAGCAGGCTAAGTACCACCCTTACAAGATGAATTTGGTTCATGAACTAAATGAAGATGATGCTGATCGAAGAAATTAATTCGCAGAAAGAATTACTGAAATCACAATTGCCAGGCCTTTATTCTTAAATTTCTTGTGCTTTAGTGAGGAGAGCAGCTTTTCATTGAATGGGGAGGTAAATAAATAAAATTTGCGGTATTGGAGTGACATAAACCCATTCTCGATTCGGGAGACAGCCACGCAATATCAACTAAAGCTAAATATTTGGGCTGGCATTGTTGGTGACCATGTTATTGGTCCATTTTTTTATTGAACAACATTTGGACGGTCTACTGTATTTACAATTATTGCAAAATGATATGATATCAACAATTCAACAAGTAGTGGAGGACAATTCAGAAGCGTTTTATGAAGGCATTGGGGAGGTATGGTTTTAAGAAGCCCCTCCTCACTAGTTTCGGCCGGTGCGGGATTATTTGTCCAATGTTTATCAAAACAGGTGGGTAGGTCGCAGAGCTCCAATCGAGTGGCCATCCCATTCAACCCGGTTCGACCAAACTGGATTTTTCTTGTGTATTTATAATCGAAGGTCTTTACTACCAAGCCAGAGGATTTAGAAGAATTACAGCAAATAATAATTTTGGAGTGCCAAAATATTCCAATGAAAACAATTAGAAATGTGCGAAATGCGATGATGCGAAGGCTTTTTTATTTATACCAGGAGGTGCAAAGTGGCCACATTGAACAATTAGTTTGAATGTCAAAAAAGTTATAAATTAAGTTAATAGTTAAAATTATTGTTAATTAAGTTTTTAATATTTAAATGGCAATAAAAATTTAAACAATACAAAAATATTCTATGGGAGCATATTACATTGAAATAAGTTTCGAATGAACCTAATTTAAACCTCCTAATTCTAGGTGGCAGCGTCACATGGAATTTTGACGTTGTCAAAACAGCTTAAAAAAGTTGTAAACCCATTGTTTAGTATATTGCCAAAATTTTATTTTGATATCTGTAAGGGTTCAAGAAATAAGGAATTTACTTTATATCCTCTTTATATCTTTTTTAATACTAATGTATACCAACAAGATAGTTACTAACGATTAACATTCATTTCGAACCGATTCGATGTGAAGGTGTTGTCTCAATTTTGTATTTACTATAAAAATTACTGGCGATTATGTATTAGTAGGGATTGATACATCGTCCGGGGCACGATTTGGCTAATAACTGGTCTACCCGCTATGATATTACTCAAGAGAACAATGCAATTGCCTCGGATCGACCTGGCTACAAGGGGTGGTCAAGATCGAAAGAAACAGGCCCCGTTGCTGACGTGGAACGTTAGAACGGTAAATAGTCTGAAATTGCGAATGTAATGTACGAAAGGCAGTTTGATGTCATGCGTGTATCGGAGAAAAAGCGCAAAGGAAAGGATGCTGTCGAGATGGAGGATGGCAGCCTAGCACTATGGTTAGGAGTTGAGACTGTAGTGCATGGCGCAAAAGGAGGGTGATCGTAAGCGAAAGAGCGAAAAAATGTGTTAATCAGTACGAATTGGTATCTCCCCGGGTAATGTGGGTTAGAATAAAAGTTCAGTTTCGAAGATTTTTCTTATTGCAGCTATGCACCGGTGAATGAAGAAAGAGACCAAGAGTGTGAGAACTTCTGGAATGATGTAGAGAACGTGTTGAACGTATGTAAGCCAAACGAAAGAGTGATGATATTTGGAGATATGAACGGATGGGTGGGTGTGAAGAGAGAACATACTGAACGCGTTCTAGTAAAGTTCGGAGACCAAAGAGTCAATGAGAATGGTGAACGCCTGGTGAACATTTGTGTGGAGAGAAGCCCGTTTGTATCTAATACGTGGTTTAAACATAAAAATGTGCATGTGTGTATATGGCAAAGCGGTGAATCTAAAAGTATGATCGACTTGATGGTGTATGATGAACGACTTAGAAGCCTGGTGAGAGACACAAAAGTAATGCGCGGATCGGAGTGGGGATCGGACCACTTTTAGTATAAGTGAGTCTGGAGAAGGAAAGCAAACGTAGTGCGAACGTCCAGAATTAGTCTAGACGAACTAGTAGAGAATGGTGCGAGAATGAAATACGCCGATGCTATGAGTAAAGAGTTGAATGTGAATGAAACAGTGTGGAACGAACAAAAATCACTGACGTTGAAAGTGCATGGATAAGATTGAAAAACTGTGTTGTCCATCGTGCCGTTCAGATATGTGGAATATCGACTGTAGGTAGACATAAAAAATGTGCTTGGTGGAATAAATGGGTAAAAACGGCAATATGTAAGAAAAATATGCGTATATGGCAATGATTGCTGCAAAAATGAGACAGAGAAAAGCGATTGTGAGGTGTACAGATTAAGAAACAAAGAAGCGAAGGAGGCGGTGACAATAAGTAAAGAGGAAGTGATGGCTGTGGAAGGAGAGAAAATGCAGAATGATTTTGAGGGAAACAAAAATGTTTCTGGAAATGGGCCAAAATACAAAATGTGGTTCAAAACAGAACACTACTGGAGAGATGAATACGAGCAACGAAATAGTATGGGACGATTGTGAAGAATATTTCGAAAGCTGTACAATAGTGAGGAAAGTCACACTGAAGGATTAAATAAGGAGAATGTAGAAGGAATGGTGAATGACACTGAGGATAGTGGGATAGATGAGGATAAAAGGGCAGGTGAAGATGAAATAAATGGTGAAATGGTAAAGTACGGAAGTGCAAAGCTTACACGAAGATTGTGTGGAAAAGTGCCGAGTTATTGGAAGAGCACGATCATTGTACCACTGTCTAAGGGCAAGGGGAACAAGATTGATTGCAAGAACTACAGAAGAATAAGTTTGCTCAGTGTACCTGGTGAAGTATTTGGAAGAACACTGATTGATAGAGTGCGAGAAACCACACAAACGTTTTGGATGTGCAGGGTGGCTTCATGCCAGGGAGAGGATGTATTGATCAGATGGTTGCTCTCCAGCAGGTGATCGAAAAGTGTTTAAGTGTAAAAAGGAAGCTGTACTGTGCGTTTGTAGATCTGGAGAAAGCATTATGTGATGGTTGTGTACTAACGAAAATTTTGTGCATAAATGTGTTCTAACATAATAATAATGTATTAAATGACGTTAATCGTACCACGAAACATCGACAGTGCATACCTACCAAAAAATATATATTCTTGTTGGGTTTTGATTCATTTTAATTAATGCCTATGTTCATATTATTTTAATGAAGAGAGAGGAAATGTCAGTTAGTTGAACTTTCTGTGTTGGTTTCTATGTAATCAGGGTGGATATAACTAATTAATATTAAATATTCATCTTGGAGTTCTAAGGCTTAGTTTCCAAAATGTTAAAAATCATCTCGCCAAGTTTTCTATTGATCGAGGTGTAAACGTATACTGAGTATCATTATATTCGTATTTAATGATCTCTAACATGATTAAAATAAATAAAATGTATTCTATTACTTTTTAATTTTGATATTCATATAATTGATTAAAATCTGCTTTCTTTTCAAATTATACCTACTATTCGACAATAAGAACGTTAATTTTCTTTTGCTTTAATACCGTCTTTAAAAAAGTCGATAATTGTCGACACGTTTGCTTTAAGAGCCAATATCTCCCAAGTATTGTAAAATTACAAATCTAAAATGGGCTTCTTAACTTTGACGACCCACTTAGTGTTTATAACAGATTTAATTAATTAATTTGGACCGCTTACGCTGCCTTTTCCTAATCTTACAGACGGTTATTACTTTGTAAGTATAATAACGGTAACACTACTTGACAATTTGAAAATTAATATCTTCATAAAATGCCCCTTGCTGAGTCTAGCTACATTATTTAAGAGTATGTAGGAGCCTTTATGACAAAGATTATGTTCTTACAAAAGTACAAGTTAAATGGCAGTGTTATTGCCCTTTTACTTTTTTTTCAGAAAATTCGAATACTAGATTTTAGAATACAAATACAATTTAGTAACGATTCGATTATTCAATGAGGTCACCCTCTGTATTTTTAAATTAGCAGTCACCCTATCAATTACTTTAATTTATTTCTCTTTTCTATAACTTGCAAAGAGTGTAGACGTAAACGTAATCGATTTATGCAGTCAGCAAATCAGTTTTTATTGCATAAATTATATACATACATCGAAATTATCTAGTAGATAACCCTAATCAAATCATAATATGTTGTATCTAAATGTCTAACATAATTTAAGTACATATGACATGTTCCGGACTACTGAATGAGGTTCTGTAGTACCCACCTGTTATTAATTATTCACAAAAGATTATGTTATTAATCTGACAAGCAAAAAGCAATTTGACACATCGTAAGTTTTACCATATGGTGTTTACCTAACATGTACAATATATGAGGATAATAAGATAGTTACAGCTCATCAAATATGTGTCGGTATTTTGATTTTAATGCAATTTAACTATATAACAATGACAAAAATAAAAAAGAACATTTAGGCCTCTTGATTCAAATCATACATGCCGTATTCATCCATCTTTGTGTGAAAAAGTTAGATACAAACTATTTTGCTATCTTTCAGAAACTATGGTCACGCAAAGCAGATTGTCATCAACTCCGAAACGACATGTAAAATTGTAAATTACATTTTTATTTTATAACAAAGCGCCGGAAGTTGTTAGCGACAGTTTTCAGGCCTGTTTATATGTAATACATAATGATGTACAATAGGTTCACAGGTTCACATCACGTACATAAACGATCCTCTTCTACCTAACAGTGTCGAGGTGTCACGGCAGAAGTTTTCGGCTAGTCTCTCCGCTTGTCTCCATTTCACCGCCCTTTTATTGGAGCACTTCGCTATTTCGCTATTCCAACTTCTGCTTGGCCTTTCTCTTCTTATCTACTGTAGCCCTTCATATGGTTTTCACCTTTCGGTCCTCGCTCATACGCGCCATATGTCCGCACCATGTAAATTGGTCTCTTTTCCAACGTCTCTAGCGCTCCTTCGACACTTAGGCGCTCGCGTATTGCACTGTCTTGGATACAGTCTTTCCTAGTAACTCCCGCCACTGTTCTTAGATACCGCATTTCACTTGCTTGCACTCTGCTCTTGTCTCTGTCGCTCATGGCCCACGTTTCGCACCCGTCTAATAACACTAGTAAATATATACTTTTAAAAATCTTGTTTTTTTTTGTGGCAACGCTTATTTCTTTCTGCCTTATGAATGTTTTGTTCAAGGTAAAGTATAATTTAGTTGTGCTCGTTATTTTGTTGTTAATTTCCGTTTCTAGTCCACCTTTTGCGTCTATTATGGAACCTAAATATCTAAAATTTTCAACGTGTCCTATCTGTGTGTTGATATTAATTTGTAATTGTTGCTCAATCCTACTTATTATCATGGTTTCAGTTTCTGTTTATGCGCATGCTATTCTTTGTTAACTCTTCGTTCCACGTTGTTACACTGTGTTGTAGGTCTTTTTCACTGTTTGCGATCAATGCTAAATCATCTGCATACATTAGCTCTGAAATGTGAACTTGTTGCAAATTATAGACTCCTGCTCTGATTCGCTTTAGTTTATGGTTTGCAAGCTTTGTTTATCTCGTCCATTAGTATGATAAAGAGAAGAGGGCAGAACTCCTCCTTGTTTAACCCCTCTGGTCGTAAAGAATTCGCTTGATGTAACATTATTTGTTCTTATTACGTTTGTGGTGTTTTCGTAGAGGTTTCTGATAGCTCTAATTAGCCCTTAATTGATTCCCCCTTCAGTCAGCACTTCCCATATTTTTTCACTCGGGCAGTTATCAAACGCCTTGTTGAGGTCAATAAAGCAAAAATATAAAGTGTTGTCATGCTCTAAAGTTTTTCTATTAATTGCCTCAGATTGAAAATGAGATCCGTCGTTCCCCTTTCCGGTCTGAAGCGGCTTTGGTTGCCATCTATCGTTGCTTCAATGTCTCGTCTCAGCCGTTTCTAAAGTATAATTTGGTATGCTTTGTTAACGCAGCTTAATATAGATATTCCCCCGTAATTTGAGCACTTTTTTGTATCTCCTTTCTTAAACAGCAGTAAGATTATGGCCACTGTCGATTATTAATCAGCCCTCTTTATCTTCAATACACTTAATACCAGCTGTCTTCCCCTTTCTGAAGTTTTTTAATGTGCGGTACAGAGGTTTTGAATTACCTTGGTTATTCTCTTCAATCTGTTTCCTAGTTCTTCCCAGGCTTTCTGTTTGGCTTCATTGACCTTCTCTTTACCTTACTTCTTTGCTCTTTGCATGCTTGTTCGTTACCTGTTGCCTTATTACTAAGATATCTTCTCCACAGAAACTTTTTTTTAACTTATGCCTGTATTTCGACATTCCACCAGGCAGTATGTATTTGAACTGTTTCTCCGCATATTTCTGCGATAGCCTTGCTTATTGTCTTTTTGAATATTTCCCATAACTGTTCTATCTCGGCTCCCCTGCCAGTCTACCTTACTGAACTCCCTTCTTGTAGCTTCTCTGTATCTAATACTAGTTTGTGGTTCCAAAAGCGTATAAGCTTTAATTACCGGTTGATTATACATGTCATTTCCTTTTCTCTGTGGTTTTGACTCATATGCTGTTTGTTTTATTTGGGTCTGTACTAGGTAATGATCACTACCGATTTCTCTGCCCCGGTACACTCTAACATCTTTAAGTAGCTTCATCTGTTTCTTTTCTACTAGAACTATATCCATTATGGATGTCTCGTTTCGTGACGGCATTACTCGTGCTTATTACTAGATTATTATGTAGACAAAACTCTATGATCTTCCACCCGTTGTTATTATTGTGAGAGCTGTCTTCATCGGGCTGTCCCATTGACTATTCTTTTTTGTTACTGATGCCAACCGTACCATTGAAATCTTCTATTATAAGTGTACTATTATCTATCAAGTCCTTTTCTTCTTGTAATGCTTCCCAGAACATATCGTTTCTCGTTTTCGGATGGTCTATGGGCTACTATTATTGTTAGTATCTCTTTCTTTTCATCCTTTACGTCTACTCTTATTAGCCTCTCGTTGACAAATTTCCAATTTTTTTATATCTGTTACGTGTTTTTTGTTAACGAGGATTCCAACTCCCGCACTTGTTCTATGCTGTTCCGGTACTCCGCTATATAGTAGTAGGTGATCATTTATTACCGTTATGCCTTCCTGTCCCTTTTTTTTCGTTTCAGTGAGACCTAAGATTATGAGGTGGCTCGCCTCAAACTCTTGTACCAGTTCATTTTCTTTTCCGTTCAGCCCCTTTACATTATACACTTCAATTCTTCTCGGTTCCTTACAATCTTTTTGTTGTGCCAGTTTTTTTATCCTTATTCCTGTCAGTTTCCTTTGCCAAGTTCGGTTTTACGCGATCTGATCCTAAATCCGTTAGTTTTTTACATTCTCGTCTGCTGGCAGTTGTTTCCTCACCGTATCCTCCAACCTACTGTGGTTTTTGTTCCAGTTCCACTCTACCCCATTGATATATAATTTTTGGTAGCCTACTGTGGTTCTTTTTCCCTGTTTTCTCTATCGATCAATGTCTCTTTGCCGCTTCGTTGTATCGTTGTTGATGAAAATCTTACCAGTTCCTAATTTCTTTAATTTCACCTTATTTTCCATTATTTTTTCTTTTCTCATCATTGTTTTCCATTTCCAGTAGACATGTCTATGGTCCTAATTTGTAGGTTTACTTATTATTACTTCTTTTTCACGGTTCAGCTTTACAAACGTACTCATCACCTTTTTTAGGTTTTCCGGTTTGCTTGTGCTCATTGTTAGGCCCGATATGGTTATATTCTTCCGCTTCTTCTCTCTTTCAAGGACCTCTAATCTCTCATTTATTTCGAACAGTTCTTTTTTCATACCTATGTTTTCTTTTTTTAGTTCTTCATTCTCTCCCTTGAGTTTGCACGATTGTTTGTGATTTTCCACTTGCTCTTGTCTAACTTGATTTACTTCGATTGTAGCATAGAGATCATCTTATCTAAATTATCCTCTTTAGCTTGTTTCGATTTAATTGTTGTTCTATTTAATTTTCTGCTTTTTTCTTATTTATTTAACAAAACTTTAACTAAAACTAATTTACTTACAAAATCGTAGAATACGGTTCTGTAATTGTTATACTGTTACGTTATTGTGCTCGCTTATCGGTATTTGTCACGCCGTTGCCAGATAACGATGCCAGTGCGGCGCTAATGTGACCTGTATGTGCTTCGGCTGCTTTAATAATTTTAAACGTTATGTTAGGTTATTATTCTACAAATCATTGTTCTCATCCTCTTGTATTTTACCTTTATAGCATATTCGCCTGTGTTTTAACCTGCAAAAACCCACTCTACTTTAATTTCTTATTCACACTCATTTCTTAATTAATTCGATTTAAAAACGCCGCGTGTCGAAGCCGACTTGTCGGTACTCCAACGCCGTTATTTCGTATTAATAGGTGTAACAAATAAATTGAACCAAGTAAAGGAAATACCAAAGTCAAGTAAAGCGAATTTTTATCTCTTGCAATTTGGCGAAGACTCAACGAAATATAGATTCTGAACAAAACTTGGCACAAATCCTTCTCAACAGTCATGGGCATAGGGAGGAGAATTTAGCTCCTTAGTTCTTGCCATCGAAGTAATCTATTTTGCCGTCACCTCAACACAATTAGGGTACTAATATATATACATGCTGACCAACTTTCATAGACAACGGAATTGAGTCTTTGGTCATTGAGAGAATCCATTTTGCCGCGTTCCCAACGAAATTGATGCATAAACCTAAATTTTAATCAATATCAGTACGAATTGTCAGCATGTTTAGGGAATTGTCATACAGTGATAAAACTTCTTTCTACAGAAAGTTTACATTACGAAGCTGCACCGGTTTACGCTGGTGGGGGCTCCCCATACATCATTCTTTGTAAACCAGTTACGATGTGTAAAACGTTAATAATTTCTACGTACGACTACCCAATTGGCGACAAAATTTTGCACATGCGTGGTCCTAATGATGTCAAATAATTCAATACCATTCATAAGCGAAAGGCGTGATGGGTATGTATGTATGTATCATCTCAGACATCTTTTACGTCCAGTAATTGCAACATCTTGATACAAAAATTTCATTGGGGAAATGGTCAAAACCGTTCACTCGGTGTGCATGAACCAATTTTTATAGTTTCGCAATATTGGTCAGCATTTGGGGATCTGTAATGTTCAATATCACTATTTATTCACCAATTTTATAGGAACAAGTGTCAAAACTATTTGATAGACGGGCAAGAACAAAACTTTATGAATTTATAAAATCTAATGCTCAAAATCTTTATTTATACCCTACTTTCATTGGCAAAACTCTCAAAACTATTATATCGGTGGATAAGAACCAAATTTTATAGTTTTACGCCGTTGTTCATCGTTTGGGATTTGCAATGTACAAAATCTTTATTTATTAACTGATTTTATTAAGAAAACGGTCAAAACTATTTGAAAGATTGGTAAAAACAAAGCGTTATGAATTATCATCCTGGTCATGTTTAAGGACCAGTAATGCCCAAAATCTTTATTTATACACCCATTTAATTGGGAAAATGACCAAAACTATTAGCTCTATGGGAACGAACAAAATTCTATAGTTTTACCACGTTAATAATCTTTTAGATTCGTCAGTGTTTAGAATCTTTATTTACACACTCATTTCACTGGAACAAGTCCCAAAACCATTTGATATACGGGCAAAAACAAAATTTATGGTTTTATACATCAAGTTCATTGCAAAAATGGTCATTTGCAACTATGAGCAAGAACAAAATCTTATAATTTCAGTGTTGCACATCGTTTGGGACCCGTGATGTACAAGAGCTTTATTCACAAATAGTTTTTTAGGCGAAAATTGCCTGAAGTTCTAGTTCAACTTAAAAACCAATTTTTTTTGTGTGTAAAATTTTGTCGACAATTGGGTAATGATGTATGGGGAGCCCCCTCCTCCCGGAGATTGGTGCAGCTTCATGATGTAAACTATCTGTAGAAAAAAGATTTGGCACTAAATGTCAATTTCCTAAACATACTGACAATTCGTGCTTATAGCAAACAGATTATTATTTATGATAACTTAGTTAGTACACATCTGAGAAGTATAACGTGCAAACGCTTTTAGATTTTTCATAAACATCTTTATCTTTTTTAAGGTATCATAACATGGACATTTCAGAAAGTAAGAATGATCCCATGGAATTGTGTCGGTTAAGTTTTCTCAAAAAGTCCAAATCTGAATTATGGATAGGTACATTATGGCACCATTCAAGCTCCAATTATCCTAGATTTTCAGTATAATGGAGAACAATATTAGTCCAGCAAGTTGAAGAAAAATCAAGCTGCGAGGAGTCAAACGTTAAATATTTGGTCCGCATAAGTGAATATTGAAGGGTAGAAATGTATAGGGAGGTTTTGTATACTGTTGATTTGCTTTAGTTGCTCAATAACTCCATTAAGTAACTTGCAATTATGAATTAGTTTTTCAAAATTACTGAATTAAAGTTATGTACCAGTCTTGTTACATATATATGGCATTAAAAAGAAATTACAATATCGTTACAATATTTTGAGAAATTAACTTAGTGTTTCACACATAGGATTATGATCATGATCCAATGACAGTAGTTTACTATTACATCAGAGGAAGTAAGAGTATTAGTGTGGAATAATCTCACTTATATTTTTCTCTACTCACAAAGTTAAAAACCATCATCACAGGATAATGCAAGCTGTCGCATGCTGCCCGTTTGGATAAAAAACTCTCATTCATTGGTTCATAAATAATCCTAATAATTGGGACGGCTGACGTTTACTTCAAATAAGAAGGCTACTGCAGCGGTGAAAATATATTTGCGAACGCAACCAAAGAACTTTTTCTGCATTAGTATCAGCAAACTATCTGAGAGTAATTATTCAGAAACATAATCATGTATTTGACATATTTGAAACGTTAACAAATAGTTTGGGCCAAATCTAAACTCTCCTCGTATAATTTGAAAGATCAAAGATAATAACACATAATCGCAGTTGTACATTTGTTATTTTCGTAACGGATTGAATAAAAACATGTTTAGAATTATTACTGAATATCGATTTATAACTAGAGGACATCAATGGTATCCGGTAAATTGACCGAAATCAATTGACCCAACACCATTGACCGAAAATCAGTTGATCGAAATGACAATTGACCGAAGTCGAAATTTACCGAAAAAAGATTTTCTTGTTTTCTTTTGTTGTTTTGAAAGTCAATTTAGCGAATAGTTATATAACTAATTTTTGTATAAAACTTTACCTTGTGTTCCTAACCTCTTATACCGTTATACCTTTATACCGTTATACCGTTATAACGTTATACCGTTATACCGTTATACCGTTATACCGTTATACCGTTATACCGTTATACCGTTATACCGTTACACCGTTATACCGTTATACCGTTATACGGTTATACCCTTATACCCTTATACCGTTATACCGTTATACCGTTATACCGGTATACCGTTATACCGTTATGCCGTTATACCGTTATACCGTTATACCGTTATACCGTTATACCGTTATACCGTTATACCGTTATACCGTTATACCGTTATACCGTTATGCCGTTATACCGTTATACCGTTATACCGTTATACCGTTATACCGTTATACCGTTATACCGTTATACCGTTATACCGTTATACCGTTATACCGTTATACCGTTATACCGTTATACCGTTATACCGTTATACCGTTATACCGTTATACCGTTATACCGTTATACCGTTATACCGTTATACCGTTATACCGTTATACCTTTATACCGTTATACCGTTATACCGTTAGACCGTTATACCGTTATACCGGTATACCGTTATACCCTTATACCCTTATACCGTTATACCGTTATACCGTTATACCGTTATACCGTTATACCGTTATACCGTTATACCGTTATACCGTTATACCTTTATACCGTTATACCGTTAGACCGTTATACCGTTATACCGGTATACCGTTATACCCTTATACCCTTATACCGTTATACAGTTATACCGTTATACCGTTGTACCGTTATACCGTTATACCGTTATACCGTTATACCGTTATATCGTTATACCGTTATACCGTTATACCGTTATACCGTTTATACCGTTATATCATTATACTTTATACGTTATATAACTTTAACATAGCAATATCATTGTACTGTCCACTATTAGTATATAATTGATAGTAACATTAAACTTGTTATCATTAATAACAGGTTAAATATGTCTTAACTATGTGGTGGATTATTACACCACACTTATCTGGTTTATTTTACTTATCTGTACCTATAAGTTAAGAGACAAGTTGTTAATAATTTATTATACATTATGTACGCATTGCTTCAAATGCACGAATATGAACACAGTACCGTTTAAATAGTGCAAAGTATAAAGTGTGTTCGTTCGGATGATTGAAATTTAAATACTTCGACACTAGTGTAGATCAAATGTTGTAATTTGGAACCAACGTTTTTGGATATGGGGAAATTGAAGCTACTGATTCGGTTTATGTGGACGACCACTAAGTTAAAATTTTAGTGAATCATGTGTATCCCACTTATAAAAAAAAAATACGGGTTTAAGTCTTATTTATGTTACGGGAAACATTAATCTGCATTGTCACAGCAGTAACTAATTGTGAAAAATAATATTGGTGTATTCTTTATATAAACGATTTTGATAGTGTTGTCACTACATTTTATGCGGCGTTTGCTAATTTCTAGTTTAACATCCATAACTGTCTTATGTTATGATTTTATATAACGTACTGTCAAAAAGGTAGCAGTCAATATGTACCTACATGATTAAAACACTAAATATTAATTCTATATTAAGTTTAAAAATAAGCCTTTCTTTGTAAATGTGTTTTGAAGGGAATTTGACCACCACATGGAAATTGTGGAAGTAAAAAGTTAAGTTATATCTGCTGGCTAGTGATAAAGATAAAAAGCCAGACGAGGTTTTAAAGTGGGTGTACTTTTAAATTTAATAGATGAAGGGCTAACTGGACTACTAACTAACAATAATTTTAAATATGGTGACGGTGAACTGTGATATTTGAAATAAGTTGGACGGTTACTGTAATCCATTAAATAACTTAGTTTATAAATATTACAAATTTTTTGTAGGAAGGCAGCTACCAGATGAAACAGTCGATGAGTATATAACGGCATTAAAGGATCTTGCGCGTGTAGGTGAATATAAAAAAAGGAAAAAGAAAAGGAAAACGAAAAGGCAACGTATTTCATTCCCTCCCCAAGTGGGAGGGCGAACAGTTTGAGCTTTTCAAGCCGACAGACCGACAGACCGACAGACCGACAGACCGACAGACCGACAGACCGACAGACCGACAGACCGATAGACCGACATACCGACAGATAGACAGCATTCGCCTAAGTCGCAGATGAAGTGCGTATACGCAGTGGCCATGCCGCTATATGTGTATGAGAAAAACCCAATGAAAAATCCTCATACAGGGTAGTCGTAACGGGAATCGAACTCACTACCTTTCGAATGCTAAGCAGGTTGTGTTACCATAGCCTCACCAGCTAAATTAAAGAAAGAGACATTCTGATTAGAGAGGGTAAAAGCAAAAGCAAAGATCTACAAACTGTTTTTACTGTACATTCTAAAACCACAAATATGAGTGTAAATGTAACTTTGTAGGGGTCTTGAAGATTCTAGTTGGAGTCAAAACCGCTCTCAGGGTTCATTTCAATAGAATTGAAGAGCTGGCAGAGTTATTAAGCTGGAGGTTTATTAGCATCTTATTTAATTTGTGGACGTGAACTCGATCAAGGTAAGCGCACATCGTATAATCGTTTTTGAGATAGGTACCGCAAATAAGTGCACTATCAAAAAATTTTGCAGTTATTTATCAACTTAATGATCATTCTAATCAGGACTTTAATTATGATAAAATAAATAGTGATACTGAAGAATGTGAGAATGTTAAAGAGAAAATTATAGACAATTACAGATTTTACTGTTGATGTTATTGAACGGTGTGAAATATTGAGCATTGCCGGAGCATGTTTAAAAATAGATACAGGGAGCCAGTAATTTCACAGACTTTCAAATACTGAATATATGCACAGATGATCTGTCAAGTGCTAATTCTTACTCGGGTCATCCAATAAAACTGCGTGGAACAATTTTGGATTTAGTATTTTGAAATGTTATCAGGGTTAATAGAAGTTGTAGGGTACTTCGATGACATCTTAATATTCGCAAAAACATATTGTTAATTTTGAATAGGTTCTAAAACTGATTCAGGATTCTGGTTTTACTCTAAAACCATGAACTGAAATTTCTAGAGCATATATGTAATCAAAAAGGATTAACCCTGACCCAAACAAAATATTGGAGTCTTAATATTTGAAAAAACCTAAAAATAAAAATGAGTTGAGAATATTTATGACCATAATTGTGTCTCCTCCAAAATTCAGATTATCAGATAGAAGGAAATTACTCAGCAACAAACCAGAATGGATTTGGCCTGAAATAGAAATGTTTTGAAGAGATAAAATCATCTGCAACTACCGCGCTACCAGTGTTAGCGTATTGTAATCGAAATGAACCTATTGCCCGGCCAGTATACGTTAGTCTGTTTACATTGTAACCATGATCTATCTCCTAGAATCCAGCGATTAACAAACATGTTATTGAGATACCAGTTTGACCTAGTACATGTACCAGAAAAAAAACAACGAATACCAGATATACTAAGTAGAAATTCAAGTAATGATGTTATAAATACAGTTTCCCTAGATAGAAACTTAAAAGCTTACTCTATTATTTCTACATCTGAATAAAATGAAAATTACTTAAAAACTGCTATTTCATCAGACTCAGCGCTCCAAAAAATAAGATGTTATACGATTAATGGTTGCCCACTCACAAATTAAATGTGTCTTTATCTTTTAAATGAGATTTATTGTCATAAAGAAGCCATGTTCTACCATAAAGGGCTAATAATTCCAAAGATTTCACAAAATGAATTTTTGATTTTATTGCATATGTCTCCAGACTGTTGTTTCCCGTAAAACAATTATCGAAAGAATCCATTTAGTCGCCAGGATTCTTTGCAGATGTGGAACGAAATGTTTTGAGCAATCTAATTTGCTGAAAATATTAAAAATCTAATTCATCCCATTCCAGAATTACCATGGCAGGAAATAGGAATAGATTTTAAATGTTTAGGTTTGTTATAATTTATAATTACTATTGATTTCTAAAGCAAATTTGTAATAGTAAACAAATTGCAATCACTTAAACACTACTTTCTACGCCAAAAACGTGTTTATTAGTCATGGAACACCGCAAGGGCATCTTCTGATAATGGGCCTCCCTTCAACCCTAAAGATTTTCAACGGTTTGTAAAAGCATATGAAAAATAAAAATAAAATTGAATCGAAGTTCCCAACAGCAGGAATTAGACGACCGTTGCAATGAAAACAAAAAAATTAAAAATTGTATTATGACCCTTCAACACAGAACTAGCAAAATTGGAAAACAGTCAACATGTTTTGGTACAAAGAGGAATTCGAGACTGGATACCAGTCAGTAAAAAATAAAGATGTACCAAATGATTACACAGGGCAGATTGGTAAACAGAAATATCACAGAAATAGAACAACGGTTATGCGTTAGGAACCTGCATTACAACTAAATACATTTTTATCATGATGGTGTACCTGTGCGTTGTTTTATACGTTCGTGAGTATTCTGCTGATAATTTTCTTTGTGATAGATTAGGCGAAAATGATGAATTTCATAATTCTCAAAGTCTCTAGACCTTACCCCATTGGATTTTTGTTTTTGAGTAGCTCAACCCATAATATTCAGTGACCTGAAACAACGAAGTACAAGAGAATATCGATTCATTACTACGTTAGGCTTCGACAATGATTCGAATGGAATTTGAAAATTGATGGCGTTATTGTATGCAACAAAACAGACTTTTTATTACTAAATCAATGTACAAAAACGTAATTAGAATGTAAAAATATGCTGTTCCTAGTTCAATGTATTTCAATGTATTTGAAAAACGATTCAGTGGATTTTAAGTTTTCTGGCCTAGATATATAAAACCCAAAGAAGCCATTAACTTGATCAATTACAGAGGGAGTTAGGGCGAACAGCGACTAACGGCTTGAGCCTACCTAAACCATGTAAGTACTAAAGTTATATTCTTTAACCTTAGTTAAGATACTTAGCTTTTGGGTATGAAATCGTGGAATTCCATACTTAAAAGTACGAATGTTTTAAATCCAGAATATATAAGTAAAATAATAACAAGTAGTTATGGTAACAAATCATAAGGTAAAAAAAGCAAATTGGTGCAAATTATAATTGTATGTCTAAAACGTCTGTTAACTGTGAGTCTAAAATTAAACAAAGTTCACAAAACTGTAATATCTGTTTTACAAATTTAAAGAAGCAGCAATTTTAAGCAAGAATCCACAAGCATCAAAACTATACGGTCTCAGGGAAATTCACAAAGCTAATATGCCCAATGGACCAGTAGCTTCTTATATGCAAGCACTTAATCATACATTTGCAAACAAACGGAACCTCATAATAACAATATCAAAAATTTAAAGTATTGATAATTCTTTAGAACTAATTAATAAACTACAAAACATACAATTACCACTACATAATAAACTTGTAAGTTTTGATGTTACTACTACGTTATCTAAAATGTCTCCTCAAGAATATATGCGTTTATTAAACAATGTTTTATTTAATAATCATGTTGAATTAGTTACAAGAATGAAACTGAATTCAATATTTGATATCTGCGTTAATCAAAATTATTTCACATTCAATAATAGGATTTATTTACAAAAAAATTCTTCAATTATGGGCAGTCCAATTTTGTCTATTTTAGCTAATATCTTTATAGATAATTTAAAAGCTCATGTTGTTGAATTAAAGGTTTCCGATAATATAGTATTTTCGTTTGCTTATGTTGATGATATTTTAGCAAGCTGATAGTTCATTAGATTTTATTGATGAATTCTTAATTAATATTAACAGGTTACATCCTAACATAGAATTTATACTAGAGAAAGATCAAAATAGAGCAATTAATTCTCTAGATTTAAATATCAAAATTAATACACCGAACAAGTTTGAGTTCTCCATGTTCAGAAAATTTACGCATGCATACATTCGAATTGCAAACGACCCATGTCGCCATACAACGCATAAGTTAGCTGCATAATCATTATTACATAGTGCAATGTGGTTATCATTAAACCAAACAAATTCCAATAAAGAAAAATCAACTGTAAAACAAATGACATTCCAAATACAATCGACACTTTAGTTAATGCGGAAGAGTGCAAATTATCTATCAAAAACATTTATCCAGTTACCACAGCAGAAAATAAACACATAATCACACGTTAGGTAAATATCTCATCACATATTACAAAAGAACAACAAGCGCAGAGTAGCTTTCAAAACTAATACCAACGTTCTTAAATGTGCCAAAATTCAACTAAGCACTTTTTAAAGTCGGGTCTTTACGAATTAAACTGTTTTATAATTTCTTTTACATTGGGCAAACACTTATGAACTTTGACATTCGGTACAAAGAACACAGTGGATGTTACAATTATAAACACAACAGAAATCAAATTATGCCAAACATGTAATAGTATACCGTGAGAGGATAAAGTCTTACACCCCTGCCAACTCGTTTATTTTAACGATTAAACACTCGCTCGGACAAATCGATTTTTATACTAATTTTAATCTAACGGTATCAAAGTTTCGGTATTTTGATGAACCCCCATCAGGTGACAAACAGCAAAGGTGGTCAAGTGACACTTCATTTGAAAGGTTACGAAAATCTGATTTCAAAAATATACTACACTAATAGTTTATGCTTATTTATTAACTGATTAAATAGTAAAAATGTTCCAACTGTCACATTAATTGATTTCAATAATAAAGACTCAAAATTTTAGCTTGTGAACTGTGCAAAAAGTTCACCATTAACCTTTTATCAGTAGTATAACCCCTTTTTTGTTTCATCTCCAACATTCTGTAACATTTCTCTAGTTACGTTTTTATACTCTTTTACAATTCTCTGACGTAGGCCAGCAATGCTTTGTGATTTATCAGGACTTAAGGTAACCCCACAAGAAAAAATCTAATGGGGTATGATCTGGCCAAGCATTCTATGGGTCCACGTAGACCAAGCCATCGTCCGGGAAAAACTATGTTTAAGTAATTTCGGACCCTGCGTGCATAATGAGACGTAGCTCCGTCTTGCTGAAAAAATATGTCTTGGTGAAAATCTTGTGGACGATTCGTGATTATGTCGGTTACTGCAGCTGTTATTTCATTCTCCAACATATTGAGGTATTTTTCACCATTTAAATTTCCGTCAATGAATATTTGGCTTACTACATAATTACCCACTATACTTGTCCACACGTTTAACTTTTCCGGAAATTTTGTATGACCTTCACGGAACAACCTAGGACCTGTATCAGGCCCGTACCTGACATTTTGACGGTGAACGTGTCCATTCAAATAAAATGTAACTTCATCACTAAAGCAAACATGCTTCAAATAATCAGGATTTTATTCAAGAGTTGTAGTCATAATTTCACAATATTCCATTTGTATGTCTGGTCCATATCCGTTAGTTCGTGAACCATTTGCAGTTTGTATGGATGGAATTTATTTTTTCAGTATTTTCAAAACTGTTTTTTGACGGACTTCGCAATCACGAGCAACACTTCTGCTTAATACAGATGGATTTACAACGAATTGTGACAACACATTTACCTGTGTGTCTTCTGTAGTGGATGTTCTACCAGAACGCTTCTTGTTTTGATCGCTGCCAGTTGAAGAAATTTAGAAATAATGGATCTAAAATACTGCCCATCAATGAGACGATCAGTAAATCATTGAATAAAAATTCTTACGGCTTCGTGGTAGTTACGTCTAGCCTCTCCAAAAATCATAATTGCTTCACACCAAATTCTGAACATGAGCCAATTTTAAAACCAAAAATTAACAAAACCTTAATTTAGTTAAACCTAATGGTAAAATGAAACTGATAAGTTTACTTCTATTCAAACAATACCAGAAATATTTAATAATAGGTTTTTTACAATCGTTTTATTTTTTGACAGTTTTTTTAATAAACAAATAGTAGACCAGATAGATAAAGTAAAATAGTACACGTACAAATGGTTAAAAAAATAGTCCACACTGTTTTTTAAAGGTTCATTATCGTTAGTGGAGAAGGAATAAAAAACAGGTTAATGGTGAACATATTGAACACCTCACAAACTAAAATGTTGAGTTTTTATTATTGAAACTTATTAATGTGACAGTTGGACCATTTTTACTATTTAATGAGTTAATAAATAACCATAAACTATTAGTCTAGTATATTTTTGGATTCATATTTTCCTAACCTTTCAAATGAAGCGTCACTTTGACCCCTATACTATTTAAAAAAATTGAGGGTGTGGTTGTTAACTAATGAGGATTCATCGAAATACCGAGATTTTGATACTGTTTGATATGAGAACACGTTTAAAAATCGCAGTTCGAGCGCTTTTGTTTGATCCTTAAAATAATTAATTTGGCGGGGGGGGGACTTTATCCTCTCACAGTATAATCACCTTATGGCTTCACAAAACAACATTTAATTTTTACTTTCGTGTAATAAAAAAGAAAGGTTAGATGTTTTTGAAGCATTTGAAACTTATAGACGTAAACACAAAGTACCTTTAACGAGCGAACAAATTGATCTTATATATAGAATAATAAATAAGTTGTTTTTTTTTACCTTAATTGTTTTGTTACCATAACTACTGGTTATTATTTTATTTTATTTTATTCTACTGATAGATGTTGCATTGGAACGTGTTATTAAAAATTTGTGGAATTGTATTATATCTGAAACATTGCTGCTATTTCATATTAGTATTGTTTATTAATAAGTAATTAAATGTTATACAGTTGCGAGTATTACAGTGAGTATGTAATCTTAGGTAATTTTTATGTACTTAATTTTCAATTGAATAGAAAAGAAATTTCAGGAAATTATGCATTTCTTGATCGTACAATAAGTGCAAAGGAAGGTTTGGGGTGTTAAGTGGGTTTTCCTTAGCGCAGTGTATTATTTATAATAATAGTGCCCACTAAACTTAGGTAATTTGTTTGCTTATAGTGTGTATTATCGATGCTCTAGTTTTGGGAAATTTGGATACCAGGTAATATGTAAAAAATAAAGTTTTTGAAAATAAAAGGTACCTACCAATTTGTCTGTTTGTGAATCTAGCTCGATAACCTGGAAAGAAAGTTAACTTTAAAATAAATTAACATATTTTTAGATGCACCTAACTAATTCTATACGTGCGTGTAGTGTCACATCAGTGGCCCCAAATGCAAATTACTAAACAGATTATATAAATTACAAATTAATATCATCATAAACTCACCCTAGTCCGATCTGATCAAACTTTGGTAATATCTTGTTTTGTGAGCAAGAAACAAGCGTGATGAGAAAATAAACTAGGTCCAGTTAGAGTCTAATGTTTATTCTTACAGTAAGTTAACCGTCGCCGCCTGTTCTCTACTGATCAAGTTTTAGCCGTATGTGGAACTTTTTTTTAACTAAGTTGAGTTTTTAACATAGTTTAGAGGTTTAGAGGTGCTATTGAAAAACATATGAAAGTTGTTTACAATAATTCTACACATTGGCTAAGTAGTATAATTCATAATGTTTTAAGTCGTTCCAAACTGGTATAAGAAATAGGTTAAATATGTTCAAATATTCTAGGAACGTTAACCATAACGTTACGATCAATCTTTTGGGTGTTAAGATTAAAACGTTAATGATTTTAACAATAATTCTAAAAATACTTTTATAAAATAAGTAGAATTAATGTTATCAAACATGCTTTGGGTGTGGGAACGTTTAATCAACACGAAATATGTATAATTTATATTGACTGAAACGTTAACGGGGAAGTACCTGTCGTACACTCACGTTCGTATAAAATGTATCACCGATCAAGAGTAACGCTACGATTGTAACGTTTACAATAACGCTTTAGTAATAGGTATGAAACGATCAACTTTTTATAAACGAAGACACATTAAGAATAGCTAGAAGAAATTAATAATGAGTAATGTCATCACGAATACCAATGCAAGCTTTACTCATTGTTAAATACTTTAAAACAACTGTGTAGGTTGTCCTGGGGTCGTTTTATGCAATTTCGAATTGGTGTTAGTGGCGCAGCAACCAACAATGGCTTTGGCCAGTATGCAAAGGTCGAGTTTGGGCTTTGTGAAGACTGTAACAAGAGATTGCAGAAAAATTCGAATGTACACGAATGCGGGTTGACGTATCTACTTGGGTGATACAATTACAAATTTATAGTAATATGGATAACAATGCCATTACAGATCATACCTTCTTAAATAATTCTGTATTAACATGTAGCTACCTATTTCATTTACAAAAGGATATATTTAGGGTGAAAACCCTTTATGAGTATACATTACTCAATCCTATCTACAATATAATAAATATCTTATACCCCTAATAATGTGTATCATACATACACAATTGCTGTCAACTTAAAATGCCGTTCTAGGGTTCATGTAGAGTAAAACGTCTTTTACAGAGAAAACCTTACTGCGCGGTTCTGACCTACTGTTTCACATTTTTCTAAGTAATTCCACTAATTCCAGTAATAGCACACACTACACGTTTGTTAAGAACCGTCAACTTAGAATGCTGTTCTGGGATTGATTTAGGTTAAAACACCATTTACAGAAAAAAAGAATTGCACCTTCTGACCTATTGTTTAACATTTTCCTTTCTACATTAATTTTGTAACATCATATACTACATGTAGGTACACCATTGTAGAGTTGATTTAGGGTAAAACGACATTTACCCAACAAAATTATTGCACCCTTCTTACCTACAGTTTCACATGTTTCTTTATGGAGTAATTCTCTAATGGCATATACTGCATGTACACCAAGCACCGTCAATTTAGAGTGTAACTCTGGAATTCATTTAGAGTAAAACAGCCTATACAGAGAAAAGATTACTGCGTTCTGACCTACAGTTTCATATTTTTCTTTCTAAATTAATTCTTTAATGGCATATACTACAGATACATTAAGTGCCGTCAACTAAGAATGCTGTCCTGGGGTTAATTAGTGTAAAACACCTTGTACCGAAAAAATATTGCACCTGCCTGACGTACCTTTTCGCATTTCCCTTTATAGAGTTTTTCTGTAATAGCGTATATGCCACCCCACATCAAGCGCCGTCAACCTAAATGCAACTCTGTGGTTGATTTAGGCTAAAGCATCTTTACACGTAGAAGAAAAACTTTTCTAGAATACTTTTCAACGTGATGGACCCTAAATGCCATAAAAAACCACCAAATCGGCCCCTTTCAGTTATGCAACCGCTAGCTTTACCTAATAACGTGTCGTGTGTCGTGTGTCGTGTGTCGTGTGTCGTGTGTCGTGTGTCGTGTGTCTCGTGTCTCGTGTCTCGTGTCTCGTGTCTCGTGTCTCGTGTCTCGTGTCTCGTGTCTCGTGTCTCGTGCCTCGTGTCTCGTGTCTCGTGTCTCGTGTCTCGTGTCTCGTGTCTCGTGTCTCGTGTCTCGTGTCTCGTGTCTCGCGTCTCGCGTCTCGCGTCTCGCGTCTCATGTCTCGCGTCTCGCGTCTCGCGCCTCGCGTCTCGCGTCCCGCGTCCCGCGTCCCGCGTCGAGCGTCCCGCGTCCCGCGTCCTGCGCCACGCGTCCCGCGTCCCGCGCTCTGCGTCCTGCGTCCTGCGTCCTGCGTCATGCGTCCTGCGTCCTGCGTCCTGCGTCCTGCGTCCTGCGACATTCGTCCTGCGTCCTGCGCCCTGCGTTCAGCGTCCTGCGTCCTGCGTCCTGCGTCCTGCGTCCAGCGTCCTGCGTCCTGCGTCCTAAGTTCTACGTCCTGCGCCCTGCGTCCTGCGTCCCGCATCCCGCGTCCCGCGTCCCGCGTCCCGCGCCCCGTGTCCCTTGTCCCGTGTCCCGCGTCCCGCGTCCCGCGCCCCGCGTCCCGCGTCCTGCGCCCTGCGTCCTGCGTCCTGCGTCCTGCGTCCGGCGTCCTGCGTCCTGCGTCCTGCGGCATGAGTCCTGCGTCCTGCGTCCTGCGTCCAGCGTATTGCGTCCCGCGTCCTGCGCCACGCGTCCCGCGTCCCGCGCCCTGCGTCCTGCGTCCTGCGTCCTGCGTCATGCGTCCTGCGTCCTGCGTCCTGCGTCCTGCGACATTCGTCCTGCGTCCTGCGCCCTGCGTTCAGCGTCCTGCGTCCTGCGTCCTGCGTCCTGCGTCCAGCGTCCTGCGTCCTGCGTCCTAAGTTCTACGTCCTGCGCCCCGCGTCCTGCGTCCCGCATCCCGCGTCCCGCGTCCCGTGTCCCGTGTCCCGAGCTCCGTGTCCCGTGTCCCGCGTCCCGCGTCCCGCGTCCCGCGTCCCGCGCCCCGTGTCCCGTGTCCCGTGTCCCGCGTCCCGCGTCCCGGCCCGCGTCCCGCGTCCTGCGCCCTGCGTCCTGCGTCCTGCGTCCTGCGTCCGGCGTCCTGCGTCCTGCGTCCTGCGTCCTGCGGCATGAGTCCTGCGTCCTGCGTCCTGCGTCCAGCGTATTGCGTCCGGCGTCCTGCGTCCAGCGTCCTGCGTCCTGAGTTCTACTTCCTGCGCCCCGCGTCCCGCGTCCGCGTCCGTGTCCCGTGTCCCGTGCCCCGAGCTCCGTGTCCCGTGTCCCGCGTACCGCGTCCCTTGTCCCGCGTCCCTCGTCCCGCGTACCGTGCCCCGTGTCCCGTGTGCCGTGTCCCGTGTGCCGTGTCCCGTGTTCCGTGTCCCGTGTCCCGTGCCCCGGGTCCCGTGTCCCGTCTCGTGTCTCGTATCTCGTGTCTCGTGTCTCGTGTCTCGTCGTCTCGCGTCTCGCGTCTCGCGTCTCGCGTCTCGCGTCTCGCGTCTCGCGTCTCGCGTCCTGCGCCCTGCGCCCTGCGCCCTGCGTCCTGCGTCCTGCGTCCTGCGTCCTGCGTCATGCGTCCTGCGTCGTGCGTCCTGCGTCCTGCGTCGTGCGTCCTGCGTGCTGCGTGCTGCGTCCTGCGTCCTGCGTCCTGCATCCCGCGTCCCGCGTACCGTGCCCCGTGTCACGAGTCCCGTGTCCCGTGTCTCGTGTCCCGTGTCCCGTGTCCCGTGCCCGTGCCCCGTGCCCCGTGTCCCGTGTCCCGCGTCCCGCGTCCCTTGTCCCGCGTCCCTTGCCCCTTGCTCTGTGTCCCGTGCCCCGTGTCCCGTGTCCCGTGTCCCGTGCCCAGTGCCCCGTGTCCCGTGTCTCGTGTCTCGTGCCTTGTGTCTCGTGTCTCGTGTCTCGTGTCTCGTGTCTCGTGTCTCGTGTCCCTTGTCTCGTGTTCCGAGTCCCGTGTCTCGTGTCCCGTGTCCCGTGTCCCGTGTCCCGTGTCCCGTGTCCCGTGTTGCGTGTCCCGCGTACCGCGTCCCTTGTCCCGCGTCCCTTGTCCCTTGTCCCGCGTCCCTTGTCCCTTGTCCCTTGCCCTGTGTCCCGTGTCCCGTGTCGCGTGTCCCGTGTCCCGTGTCCCGTGTCCCGTGTCCCGTGTCCCGTGTCCCGTGTCCCGTGCCCCGTGTCCCGTGTCTCGTGCCTCGTGCCTCGTGTCTCGTGTCTCGTGTCTCGTGTCTCGTGTCCCTTGTCTCGTGTCTCGTGTCTCGTGTCTCGTGTCTCGTGTCTCGTGTCTCTTGTCTCGTGTCTCGTGTCTCTTGTCTCGTGTCTCGTGTCTCGTGTCTCGTGTCTCGTGTCTCGTGTCTTGTGTCTTGTCTTGTGTCCTGTGCCTTGTGCTTTGTGCCTTGTGCATTGCGCCTTGTGCCTTTCACCTTGTGTCGTACGCCTTGCGGCTTATTCCTTGTGACTCGCGCTTTGTGCCGTGTACTGTGTGCCCTGTGTGCTGTGCTTTGTGCTTTGTGTTTTGTGTATTGTGCGTTGTCACTTATGCTTTGTTTCGAGCTCTGAGTACAGAGCAGGGAGCACGAAGCCAGAAGCACGAAGCACGAAGCATGAAGCATAAAGCACAAAGCGCAAAGCACAAAGCATAAAGCACAAAGCACAAAGCACAAAGCACAAAGCACAAAGCACAAAGCACAAAGTACGAAGCACAAAGCACAAAGCACAGAGTACAAAGCACAAAGCACAAATCACACAGCACAAAGCACAAAGCACAAAGCACAAAGCACAAAGCACAAAGCACAAAGCACAACAAAGCACAAAGCACAAAGCACAAAGCACAAACCACAAAGTGCAAAACCACAAAGCACAAATAGCAAACTCCAAAGCACAAAACACAAAGCACAAAGCACAAAGCACAAAGCACAAAGCACAAAGCACAAAGCACAAAGCACAAAGCACAAAGCACAAACACAAAGCACAAAGCACAAAGCACAAAGCACAAAGCACAAAGCACAAAGCACAAAGCACAAAGCACAAAGCACAAAGCACAAAGCACAAAGCACAAAGCACAAAGCACAAAGCACAAAGACACACAAGCACAAAGCACAAGCACAAAGCACAAAGAGCAAAGCACGAAAAGACAAAGCACAAGCACAAGCACGAAAGCACAAGCACGAAGCACAAGCACGAAGCACAGAAGGTACGAAGCACGAAGCACGATCAGCACGAAGCACAGCAAGCACAAAGCACGAAGTACAAGTCAAGACAGTAAGTACAAGTACAGGTACAAGGTACAAGTACATGGTACAAGGTACAAGGTACAAGTACAAGGTACAAGTACAAGGTACAAGTACAAGGTACAAGTACAAGGTACAAGTACAAGGTACAAGTCATACAAAGTACAAGGTACAAGTACAAGGTACAAGGTACAAGGTACAAGAAAGGTACAAGGTACAAGGTACAAAGGTACAAGGTACAAGGTACATATACAACGTACAAGGTACAAGGTACAAGGTACAAGGTACAAGGTACAAGGTACAAGGTACAAGGTACAAGGTACAAGGTACAAGGTACAAGGTACAAGGTACAAGGTACAAGGTACAAAGTACAAAGTACAAAGTACACAGTACAAAGGACAAAGCACACGAAGCACGAAGCTCGAAGCACAAAGTACAAAGAACAAAAAAATAAATGTGTTTTGCCTTAAATGAACCCTAGAGTTGGCTCAGCACGTCCTAAACATTTTCGACGAACGGAAAATTTCATCTTCGTTCTCGATATCGTTGTAAACGTTTGCTGTCATTATTCCGCTGATCAATAAATACAGTGCTGCTCCACTGTTGCTGTCGCTTCTGAGACCAATCAAATCTAACAGCTTTTTGATGTGTTGTTCAAAGAATTATCTACATGATTTCATGCCAAAAGTACAAATTCCTTTGTAAACTGTTACCATGTGCACTCGGAGTTTTCATCCACCCTACAGCAGCATACTTAATTGTTTGAAAACTACATTGAAATAAAAAGTTCTCACATCTAAGCATCAACCTTTCCTTAACGTTCTTGACACTACTTAAAAGATAAAATAACATCTTAGTCCCACAAACAATTCGCCTTCTTTTTAACGATTAGGTGAGCGATTTCTGTTTGTTATATCTAACCATGACTTTGCACTGAGGTACTCTTCTTAATTTTCACATCTTCTAGGCCCAGTTGAGAACTAGATTATGCGCATGCATCCATATGCAGTGTCACTCCAACAATCCACGACATCCTATTAGATCGTTTGTTTGTTGCAAGGGAGTTTTGATTATGACTACTTTTTGGTTTCTTTCCTGAGACTAAAATGGAAAACTATAAAACTCCGAGTCTAAAAACAACCGATTTAAATATGATCCTTATAAGATCGAACAACAACGTGAGTAGTTACATTGTAACTGACAAACAAGACATTGAATAGTATGAGGACCTCCAACGAAAGGACACGTTATAAAACTAATTGAAATGTGAAGGCATTTTTCATTATTTCCAAATTGTCTATCCAAATCTTCTAGTTTTGTCAATATCATTAGTTTTCTCCTACCCTATTAAGTCTTGTTTATAAAAATGTTTAACGTCGATGTTTACCTTATTTTGTAAGGTAGCCGTGGTTAACTTTAACATGCCTACCTAGTTACTCTCTTACTATGTACCATTTTTTATCCTCTTGTTGATTTTCAAAACGTCATTCCAGAGTAAATAGTCTACTTTGTGTTTGTTATATTTTCCTTAGCCCAAATTGTTTATTGTCCTCTAATTTTCTTTCTCAGGCTTTATCTATTGTGTACTTTGCAATGTCTTTGTTAAGTGCTTCTATCGCCTTCTTATAATGCATATTTTTTTGTATTATTATCGCACGTGAAGAATTGCTTAAATGGGCACTGAGATCGAAAATATCCGCTTTGAGATACCTTGAGTCCAAAAAAAGTGGTTGTAGAAAAATGCCAAAAATATCTGTGTACGTGGGTATGGGTGTGGATGTGATGGTGGGAGTGTGATTTCGAGTGTATGTGCGTATCTGTGATGAAAATTTTGGGCACAATATATCAAAAAATTGAAAAACGTTTTCATTTTATATATGGTGTAATGACCTAATTGTCTAGATCCCAGTGATGTTTAGTGCCGTTGAATTTGCAGAGTAAGGCGTAAGAGGGTAAATGTGACGTTCTTTTGGCCGTAATAACTCAAATACCAAATGTAGCGTACTTGTTTAGGACCAAAATTTCAAGAACCCAGTGATTTTTTGTGGTGGTGGATTTGCGGGGTAAGGAGTAAGAGAGGTAAATGTGATTTTATCTCATTCGCAATAATACAAAAACTTAAATAGCAATTGCATTCAATTTTAACATAAATGTTGAATATTCAAATATCTAGCGATTTTTGGTGGTGTTAGGTGGTAGTATTGGTGGTGGTGATGGAGTACTGGGGTATTTTTTATTCCATTTTTTATAAACTATATATAATTCTGTGTAATGGTTATCAGTATCTATTGGTTTGTTCACCTGGACGTCTGTCTAGATTCGTCCTGTGGGGTTAAACTACTCCTCAAGCGTTTACCCCACAGAGCGGAATTTTTTAATAATAGATAGCGTTGAAAATTTTAGTATCGACAAGGGAAGTATAACAAGCTAAACTTTTACACACGTGTACACACTAGATCGTAGTTATTCATTATTACGTTTTGGCTTTGTCTGGCAATCTCGATGCGAACATGGCCAAATGTATTTCCTCGATGGGCAAGAACACTGAATCTCATAGTTTGGCAACGTTAGTAATTATTATCGATGTGACATCCAATGTCTTTATTTTAAACCAATTTATTGAAAAAGTAGCAAAACGTGTTGTCTCGATGGGGAAGAACAAGATGTTATTGTTTTACAGTGTTTGATAGCTTTCGGAAAGCAATGGGGTTACAATTGATACTGGATACAGCATGCTAGGGAGGATCGCAAACTGCCTTAACAACGCAGTCATAGTTTTAAATGTCTAGAATATATGTCCAGACAATCTAATTAAGTAATGTTAAAGTCAACCTATTTCTTTCTATACATACCTATTATGTATTGCGGAATACACTTTCATGAAATTGTTTGTTCATCCAGAAATGATAATATTTATATTTAATAATATTAAAAATTAAAAATAAAACGCATTTGATTTTTCTTAAATCATCAAAAAAGCTTACATAGTTAGATAAAGTAGTCGGAAATTGATATTTTCACTTGTAGTTGGAGACGCAACGCTAAAATAAAATGTAATGTTTGTTATTAATTCCTTTCCTTACAACTATTAGCAAAATAAGTGAATCTAACTACAAACAAGTAGATAGGCAAAAATTGAACTATCATAAATATTTTCAAATACTTTCACAATTTTTTATTTGTTCAAGTAGAGATTGTCTTAAAAATAAAATTCTTGTTCAGTGTCTGTATATATGATGTGTAATAGAGGGTAACTGGGGTTAGTGTTAGTTAAATGAGGGAAGATGAGATGTAAGTATATGTGAATATATGAGTGTGAGGAATTGTTATGATGGAGAACGCGAAGCAATGGCCCGTACTCCACTACTTCCCGTTGTAGCCCGCAAAACCGCATTCGTCCGTCTGGAAACAATAGCCACCAAAACTTTATTCTAAGACATTTGCTATGTATTTTAGTAGATTTATTTTACGCAACACTTCTCATAACTTTATCTATGCTACTATTTACACTCATTGTGAACTAGTCCATTACTTTTTTATTGGTTGTTTGAAATGAAACTAAATATTTAAACATAACAATGTAAACAAAACAATTACAAGAATACGTTACTTTTTTGGCGACACGAAAGAAATAACTTTCAATTTTTCTTATTTAAGATTTAAGCAGTGTCTGTGTCATTCAATTTCATCTAGAAAATACTCAAGTAAATGTGTATAGTAAGGCTTTAGATTGACAGCTTTTAATCTGTTATTCTAGTTTGTAAATAGTTCCAAACAACAATCTATAGATTTATCATTAATTAAACTGAATCCCAACAGATGTAATAACGCATACAACTGTTTCGCACACTATTCATCATAAATCTGATCATTTATATGAAAAGGAAATACAGGACATGGACGCATCACCTGAAGAGTCTGAGGGGTATCAAATACTTCTTTCCAGTAAGGGGAATGAGAGGGAGAAATTTATTTTAAATTAGATACAAAATTATGAGTCTAAGTGACAAGTGTAGTGGTTGGTTGTGGTAAGTCATTAGGTGTCCCATATCATAATGCAATAGTGCAAAAAAAATAACGAAAAAACTTTGTTTAATTCTGTATTTTACTTTGGTGCATACTTAATAAAATGGCGAGCGAAACGTTACTCATTTGTATATTTTTCCAATTATGATAAGTAGGATATAAGTTAGATATCTAGGTAGTAGTAAGATATCTAGGCGAGCTTGGAGATAATTAAAAAATTCGAGGCAATTGATTTCAAAATTATGTTTGTCATTAAAACTCCTTTTAAAGTTCGTACAGTACAGTTTGTTTTTTCGCTGGTCCAAATTTTATTCATATCAGAAAAATGCTTTCCGTGACGGCGTTGGATCCCGGCAAACACATGCACATTTCAACAATTTTTAATATGTTGTTGTGTGGTGTATTTTTTACTCTTGAAGTGGTTGAGAAGCTCGACCTATTGTTTGTCAATAGAAACAGAAACTTCTTTCTACTCTTTTATTTTTTACTGGTTGTGTTTTTTAATGCACACAATTTGATCAAAAAGTTCTGAATCTATATCTATATTAGGGTATTGTTTTTGGAAAACAGTTAATCAGCTCCAACATCTAACCACAGGTGTTCTTTTTTTAGCAAAACCCAACGAATATATATATATATATATATATATATATATATATATATATACAGGGTCCGCCTTTGGGAGCTGATCCTATGGGTATCTGCTAAACCAAACTTACTATAATTTTGAAAATTTGGTGACAGGGTAATGATGTTAGGGCTAACTCATCTAAAATATTTTCACGTTCGTACCACTTCCGGTTATATACCGGAACTCGGTACTTAGTCGCTTATTTTAAATGGAACATCCCGTATATTAATACATTTTTGGATTCTATGTCGAATTTTAAGGTAAGTTTGTTAAATAAACTAGATACGAAATTTCAGTCGTTTTCAAAAAAAAACATTTTTCTAAAAAAATTGACAGATGCGGTCTTAGCAATAACTCGTTAATTGTTCTGTTCCTGTCAAACAATTTGAATAAAACTTTGAGGTGTTGTAGGCAAAGGTTTATTGCAACAGTCTGCAAAAATGACATTTGTATTTTTCATAAAAATAAAATTATGAATGTCTAAACTTGACTATCAAAAAATGCAAGTTACTCAAAAAAATCAAATAGAAACCCCTATTTTTTATTATTCAGATCGATTTAACGTCAAAAATTAAGGTAAGTTTGTTTAAAACTTTATTTGCCTAAACGTAACAGTTTCATACTTATTATCAAAAAAGTCCCAATTTTAAAATTTGTGATAAAAATGAGCTACATACTTAAATCTAGTATTCCTTGTTCGTGGTCACCATGGAAACCAAATAATTGAGAATTGAAATAAAGAAAAATATTTGAATAAGTTACTGCAAAAAATTATACAAATTGATAATTTTGTGATTCAAAAGTCATTTTTTCAAATTCGATATACAACATAAGTGTAAAAATTTAATACTTTATGAGTAAATCGAAAAAAACTACTTTTTACTGCGGAGGTAATACATACTTATCAGCGCATCATTACACGATAAAGATGCTTATTTATTTTGTTTTTCTTTTGTAGTCAATAATTTAATAAAATTGTTGACAGTTTGTGTTTTTCTTGATGAAATGGCTCGACTTGAATATTTTAATACAAATTATTTGAATTTAATTTTAATTCACGGAGAATGTCATAGAGTTGTAAAACGAACAGTAAGAACATTTATCGAACGCTATTCTAAGCGCCCCCGACCACCAGCAGATACAATAAGACGAGGGCTGTCTCAAATGTACTTGACCTACTTGCCACATCAACGCGAACGCGAACGCGAACGCGAACGCGAACGCGAACGCGAACGCGAACACAAACACAAACACAAACACAAACACAAACACAAACACAAACACAAACACAAACACAAACACAAACACAAACACAAACACAAACACACACACACACACACACACACACACACACACGCACGCACGCATGCACACACACGCGTATTTCTCTTCTAAAGATTGCAAAATACGGCGCTATGCCGGTAACTTCGTGAACAGCTGTCCTTACAGCGCAAGCAACTTTGGGTAGGTAAATAGCCCATGTCCTGTGATTATCATTAACGTAAGATGCAAGTATAGATTTTGGTACTCGGTGTACTCGCTCCACTGAATTGGCTAGGACATGGTAACAAGCATTATATATAATTATGTACCTGTTTTAGCCAATTTAACGACTTGTTTGCTTTGAAATTGTACTCTATTATCTATAAGAACATACTGGGGTACACCAACGACGTGTCTAACAACAGCGTTAGGGGTAACAGAACGTTGTGGGAAAAATAAAGTACACTTAGGGAAATAGTCTGAAACTGATAATATATAGGTATGTATAACATCTGATTGATTTGGGTAAGGGAGCCACCAGGTGAACCGCTATGATTTGCCAAGGTTTGCTTAGTACTGGTTGTCGACTCATGTAACTTTTAGGTTTCTTCTGCTCTGGTTTATGAGTAATTCATGTGGGACAACGGTTTGCATAACGAATTACATCCGACTTAAGTTTAGGCCAATAATTTTGCGCAATACGGGAGTAGGTTTTGTGAATGTAAAAATAAGCCTGCAGTAGGTTCATCACGGAATTTTTGCAGAATCTGTGTCCTTAGATATTTTGGAACTACCTATTTCTGGCAATATATATTATAAAGTTAAAAAGACTAACCTTGTCTTCTTGCCTCAATATCACACCTCAAGATTGGGATCGCTAAATAACTTTACAGGTGTTTGCTAGACTAAGAATTGTACCAATACGAGATTTTCAATTCTAAAGCTACCAGTAATTATACTGAATAATATATATATATATATATATATATATATATCTATATATATATATATATATATATATATAATATATATATATATATATATATATATATATATATATATATATATATATATATATATATATTTTTTCTTGGGTTACTTTTCACTTAAGTGACTTCACTAAGAACTACTATATGGTTCCTAAATAATGCATTAAACAAATTCTAGCGCGAATATAAATCCCTAATTAACACGGTTAAGTATCAGATTTCCAACGGACTTGGTCACTTCAACGAAATACGAAAGAATTGTGTTTTCCATACTCACCCATACAACACTTATTAATTTTACGAATGTTTAACTCAAACCAACCAACGTCTAATATTACATTATGTAATAAAGCGAGAGATCAAAGAAATTACATTTTGTAAGGAAATTTCAAGCGAACTGATGTTCAATAAATCCGTAATGATCTATCTCTTACTTCTTCTTATACTTGAAAAAAATTACCAAAAAGGAGTCAGAAAAAAACTGCCGTGGTACTTGAATCTTTATGCGCCTTTCTTTAAACAGCTTAACAGTACTTTTATTTGATGTATATTGATAAATCAAATGCATTTTCTTAGTTTCCTTTCAGTGAAATAAGAAAATCCTCAAAGCCATTGCAATCAAATCAGAAAAAAAAACGGAAATAAGGATTTTACATTTTAACAAATTTTTTTTCACAATGGGATTGTATACAGGGTGGTCCTTTTAAAGTGTTACAAAGCGATATTGAGAAAATGGCTGAATGAAAATAAATGAAATATCTAGGGATACAATGGGTCGTTGGGGGACACTTTTTGACAGAGTAAGTAATGTTTTAACCCTTTCCACTGTTTATGGGTGGGGGGTAACTTTTAAATGTTAAATGGAAAGGTGCAGTTTTCTTTCCAGATTCGTAATCTCCAGAAAAAAACTACGTTATAATCAACGAATAATTTAATGCCAATGTCAATGTCACTACGCTAAATTCAACAAAATTAAAAATAAAATCAACTAAAGAAAAAACTGATATTAGGTACATTATTTTATTATAATGCATAGATTTTCGAAATGACGGCCATTTTGTTCAGAACCATTCTCGTTGTTTTTTCTACATCCTCCGGGAATTAACATGTCAACTGGGTAAAAAAATACGGTATTTTGGTTAGATTATGTAGTTAATAATTATTTTCTTAGAAAGTTCATGATTTTTTTTGAAGCTATGTGGCACTGCAGCGATGATTCACCAGCCGCCACTGTTGCAGTTATCATGACAACGAACGACTTGACATGTTATGACATTGCCAGTAATTTCCTTAAATTATCTTCGAGTTTAAAGTCTTTAGTTTAAGCGACTTGTTAAAATTAGTGTTCATTGTGTTCGTTTATTGTTAGTTAGTGTTAGTTCTGTTCGTTTGTTAATTATCTCTGTTGTTCCTGTTCGTATTTAATAATCTTAGTTGAGATTTTAACTACGTATCCTTAAAATGAATGAATTCAACTGCCAAGTTGACATGTTGTTAATTCTTGGAGAATGTAGAAAAAACTACCGCAACGCTTCTCAACTTTGGGCGTAGCCCAGTCAAAAGCGATTTCAGAAAGGAAAAAATTCCAGATATGCTGTCCTTTGGTGGAGTGGTGTATTTTGGGGTCACAATGAACGTACAAAAAGCCCACCCCCGTATCGTGTACGCTAGGAAAGTTACAGTGCAAAAAAGGAGCAAAAATTAGGTTTTTCGTAAATAACTCAAAAACTATCACTTTTAGGGGAAAAAGTGAAGACGAGAAAGTTGTATAGAATGTAATTTTACGTAAAAAAGGTTCTTACAAAAATTTTTTACGACCACTTGTACGAGAGCTTGATTTTTTTAAAGTAAGGGCTATTTTTTGAAAAATGAAAAATTCTCGAGTGCGTCATGCATTTGGCGTCGATAAATCGAAAACAGTACATTGGATCGAAAAATAGTTCAAATGAAAGTTGTAGAAAATTTAATTACAAGCAACTTCTTTTCTATAAGTTTTTGTAGGATCAATATTGACAGAGATATGAATTTTTTAAACATTTACTATCGCGTGTCGAATACAGTTTTTTCATGATAAAATCACTAATAACTCAAAAGGTATAGCTCCAATGGAAATTTTACATCTTACAAAGGTGAAAGATAATTAAATTTCTGAAATGTTTTGTATACATACAAACTTATTTTGGAAATATATGAACTGCGATAATGCCCAAAAACTTAAAAAATTGACGCATTTTCGTTTATTTTGTAAAATGTTACTTGTGGTGCATATTACTCAAAATTCAATTATTATTAATAATTACTCTGTTATTACTTAATTTCACTCAATTTATAGCAATCACACTTTCCACTGACATTTGACGTACCGTAATGTATTTTTAAAAAATTCATATCTCTGTCAATATTGATGGTACAAAAAAAACTATACAAAAGAAGTTGTTAGAAATTAAATTGTCTACAACTTTCATTTGAACCATTTTTCGATCCAATGCACCATTTTCGATTTATCGACGCCAAATGCATGACGCACTCGAGAATTTTTCATTTTTCAAAAAATAGCCCTTACTTTAAAAAAATCTAGCTCTCGTACAAGTGGTCGTACAAAATTTTTGTAAGAATCTTTTTTACGTAAAATTACATTCTATACAACTTCTTCTCGTCTTCACTTTTTCCCCTAAAAGTGATAGTTTTTGAGTTATTTACGAAAAACCTAATTTTTGCTCCTTTTTTGCACTGTAACTTTCCTAGCGTACACGATACGGGGGTGGGCTTTTTGTACGTTCATTGTGACCCCAAAATACACCCCTCTACCAACGGACAGCATATCTGGAATTTTTTCCTTTCTTTGGCAAAATATTGTATTACTTGACTGGGCTACGGTAAGATTTCCCCATTTAGCACCAAAATCTCACATGGCGTTCAAAAGATTAGAGACTAGGAGTTGCCAGACCGGCCAACTCTCATCCAGAAAACGCAGCAGGAGAAAAACCAAAACGAACGACGACATGGCGGTAGGAGTTTTGGGAACAGTAGCTCTCAACCTCATATTGGTTCGAGATCTATCCAAAGACGCCGGATGTAAAATATCCGTTCTCAGGATTTTGCACAATTTTAAATTTCATCCTTACCATATTACCCTACATCAAGAATTGTATGAGCAGGACTTCGAGAGACGGGTGCAATTTTGTCGGTGGTTTCGACAATGGGCTAATGAAAACAACTCACTGGAAAACATAACATTTTCTGACGAAGCAACATTCACTAATCATGGTCAAGTCAATCGTCACAATATGCATTATTTAGCTCAAGAAAATCCACACTGGATGCGAACAGTCGCTAATCAACACCCTTGGTCGATAAATACCTGATGTGGGATATTTGGCGATGTTGTTATTGGACCTCATTTTTTCGATGGTAATCTTAATGGACAGCGATACTGCGATTTCCTTCGAAATGACTTGCAAAGATTGATGCCAAATATTCCAGAGCAACAACGTGAAGCCATTTGATTCCAGCAAGACGGCGCACCACCATATTTCTGTTGAGAAGCACGTGCTATATTGAATGACACTTACCCTAACAGATGGATTGGACGTGGGGGACCAGTAAATTGGCCTGCAAGATCGCCAGACTTAACCCCTCTTGATTTTTTCTTGTGGGGTTTCGTCAAAGAAAAAGTCATGGTGACTGCTCCAACTACAGCCGAAGACATGAGAGAAAGGATTACGCGTGCACTTCGTGAAATCACCCCAGATATGTTATTCAGAGTGCGGAATTCTTTTCGAAAGAGGGTTGATAAATGTTTAGAACAAAATGGTCGTCATTTTGAACACCTATTATAATAAAATAATGTACCTAATATCAGTTTTTTCCTGTTGATTTTCTTTTTAATTTTGTTGAATTTAGCGTAGTGACATAGACATTGGCATTAAATTATTCATTGCTTATAACGTAGTTTTTTCTGGAGATTACGAATCTGTAAAGAATACTACACCTTTCCATTTAACATCTAAAAGTAACCCCCCACCCCTAAAAAGTGGAAAGGGTTAAAACATTACTTACTCTGTCAAAAAGTGTCCCCCAACGACCCATTGTATCCCTAGATATTTCATTTATTTTCATTCAGCCATTTTCTCAATATCGCTTTATAACACTTTAAAAGGACCACCCTGTATAATAGATAAAAGAGAAACCTTAAATCAACAAACATTTGTGATGATAGGCATGGTTTTCATAGGCAAAATAAGCAAAACAAAATTATATCTCAAAACACATAGTCTCACAAAATCAATTAATATTAAATTAAAAATTCATGTCGCTATGACCACTATTAATAAACTACAGTTAAAATTGCTTTCTCACACACCTTACTCACTATATTTAACCTTACGGGACTATTTTCTCTTCCCAAACATGAAGAAATTGCTCGGCGGTCGAAGATTTGCGAACAGTGAACATGTGATTGTTGCGGTTATTGGCTATTTTGTGGGGTTCGGCTACTGAGAATCGCTTTGAAAACTTTGTCAAACTAAAAGCAGTATATAAAAACAAAGATGTATTTTTTGAAAATTTCTGCATTTTCATAATTAGGTCGGCTACATCTAAGACCACCCGCGTAGATATACATTGTTTAAACAGTAAGTACTATAGTTAGAATTTCACGTCTCTTAAGAACCATAGGTAAAGTCAAAAGCCATCAAAAGCAAAATTATGTACAGATACTTTTTCCGTGATAAAATTAAATAGATTAAAAAGAGAAATCTGTTAATGAGTCCAATAGTATTCTGACTATTAATAATGTAATTGACAATTAGACCTCAAACTAAAATTACAGTGCCCAGGAATAACATAACATACTGTTACCTACTCATTATAATACAACAGTGATAATAAATATAGTATAAATGTCGTGCTAAAACACAAGGCTACCGTATTCTAGTTACGCTGCTTTTCTAAAACAAACTTCTAATTACTCATAAGTGTGCGTATGCGCGCATAAACGTTGTGTTTATTTTATTTTTCAACACAGCATAAAACTATCGATCTTGATGGTAACCCTAAAAATGCTAGAGGTGCTTCTTAAAATTGATATTTTAAAATACATTTACCACACGATCCTGTTTACAAATCAAAATTTTGCTTCCCCTAATAAAATTTAGTGATTTTAATAGTCTTACGCGTGAACTAATAATAGGGGTAGTTTGAGAAGCTTATGCTGAAATTGTACCATTTATTATTACAGTGGTCATCGTGGTGGATTTAGGCGTTATCTTAGTGACATTCAGGAGTACACATCAGATTAGATACTTCATTGCGGCAATCAGTAATAATTACCTAATTTTATTAATGAAAATTCAGTTCAATGTTTAAAATGGAATTAACCGAATGTAAAATAGTGATTGATTAAAATCAGACGATGATGAAGTTTAACAATAGTAAACAGTTTAATGGTAAGCTAGTTAACAATCATGTGATAAACCAACGCTTGAGGCGATAAATAGATGGTGGTAATTGCTAGGAGCTGGGTCGCGGGGTTCAGGTTGGACGTGCAATCTGATGAGCTATTGATGATTCCAACGTGTCTACACCAGCTGAACCAATTACATTTCACAAATCCTTTACAAACCGTCTTCCTGCGGTCCCTCAACTGATCCGCGGGATTACGAACTTCTGTCAGAACTTAGCTCTTCTGGTTAGATACTGCAGCTATTGCTATGCTGCATAATGCTATCTATATGTAGATGAATTGTTTGTAAAAAATACCTTCTTTTTAATGCAGAAGTTGATAATTCGATAGGATTTTACTGATTTGTTTGTACCTCGTATACAACGTACTAAAATATTCTAAATCCTTTCCCGGATTTGTAAACGAGACCGGGACTAAACGGCTATATGTATGACTGACCATTTATCATTCTAACTCCCACGTTCACGCTTCGCACCCCAACAAGTACCCTTGTTTCCACACAGACGACCGTCATCATATATGATTGCCACCTATTTCCTTTGCATTTCTTCATTGTTATTGTATGCTTGTTGCTACATTTTATTAACATTCTTTATTACATTATTATACGTCATTGATAATCGTTAAAAATTAGAATATACAATAATATACAATCAAGTATTATGCACAATTTGCTTTTTTCAGTAGTTTTAAATTGCATCAGTTAATCGTTCCTGTATGGTATAATTTTATTAGAATTGTTAAATCAAGATTTCAATTTTTAGTTATGGTCGCATTTTCATTATCATCAACGAAATTTTTTTAAATTCTAGTCTTAAATATTTTTTGCGACAATTAACAACTTTATTATGTTATGTTATGAATGAATGAGTAATTTGACTGTAGTCTCATTATATTTAGAATTTAGATCAGTTCTACATACATAAAAGCAAAATTTACATCGACTGGGGCTTGTACCTCGATAGCTCAGTTGGGTAGAGCGGTACTCTATCAAAGTACATGTCGTAGGTTTAAATCCTACTCGAGATAAAGTTTTTATTTATGTGTTTAATAAAATTAATAATAATTTTTAATTAACAATTTTATTTGTTATTTATGCAAGTATTTCTGAAGCATGATTTTAAAAATAGAGAAGTCAGTGATTATGAGCTTAATATGTCCGTCACATTACTAAAATTAGCTACTTATATTAGTACCACAGTTTCAGAATATAATATTACGTTACTCTACAATTTTTAATAAGCATGGTCTAATTCTAATTGAGATTTCGTCAGGCATGTTTTTTTCAGGGAACGTCACCCAGTGTGGGTACTCTAACTCATCATCTTCTGTTGTTGAGTCACGATATGCATTTTACCCGTGCTAGAAATCTTAATCGTAAAATGGCACTTATAATTTATTGAGCTGCGAACGTGGTCCAATTATATTGTTCGGTAGCACATGGCCAGTGTAATCTGCATTTTGCTCAGTGCCTGTTAGATTTCTGCCTCATACTTCTTCATCTCTTCGCTTCATCGCTTCTTCGCTTCTTCCCTTTCTCGCTTCTTCGCTTCTTCGCTTCTTCGCTTCTTAGCTTCTTCGCTTCTTCGCTTCCTCGCTTCCTCGCTTCCTGCTTTCTCCTTCCTGTTCCTCCTTCCTCCTTCCTCGCTTCCTCGCTTTTTCTCTTCCTCCTTTGTCGTCTTTGCCTCGCTCCTTGCTCGCTTCGCTTTTGTCGCTCCCTCGCTTTCCTTTCGCTTCCCTTTCTTTCCTTTTCGCTTCCTTCCTTTTTCCTTCGCTTCCTCGCTTTCCTTTTCTTTTTCCTCCTTCTCTCGCTTCCTTTCTCCTTCCTCGCTTTCCTTTTTCCTCCTTCTCTTCCTTTCGCTTCCTCCTTCTCCTTTTCCTTCTTTCCTGCTTCCTTCTTCCTTTCCTCGCTTCCTCGCTTCCTCGCTTCCTTCCTCGCTTCCTCGCTTCCTCGCTTCCTCGCTTCCTCGCTTCTTCCTCGCTTCGCTTCTTCTTCTTCGCTTCTTCGCTTCCTTCGCTTCCTTCGCTTTCTTCTTCGCTTTTTTCTTCCTTCTTCTTCGCTTCTTCTTTTCGCTTTTCCTTCCTTCTTCGCTTCTTCTTCGCTTCTTTCTTCGCTTCTTCCTTCTTCTTCTTCTTCGCTTATCTTCCTTTCCTTCGTTCTTCTTTCTTCGCTTCCTTCTTCCTTTTCTTCGCTTCTTCGCTTCTTCGCTTCTTCGCTTCTTCGCTTCTTCGCTTCTTCGCTTCTTCGCTTCTTCGCTTCTTCGCTTCTTCGCTTCTTCGCTTCTTCGCTTCTTTGAAAGCCCATTTTACGAGCAGCAGCTTTGGTGGCTGACAGAAGATGGTCAACCTATGATAGATTTGAAGATACAGTGATTCCCAACATAGTAATAGAGATTGTTCTCTGAATAATAATGGGCGTGTCTTATTTATTATTGGAATTTTTAATTTAGCGTTTTCGGAAATCTGAAGTACGAAGGAGAGACAATATCTATCCTAAATGCTTAAGGGAAATGCGTTCCCAAAATTTTAAATTAACCTAACGGAACGCTTCTCATTATTTTGCATTTTTCCTTTAATATGCTTTCCATATCGCTTTATGTGTGGTGTATAATCGTCTCACTTGTGTAAAGTACCTTTGATTTGATTACTTTGTTGTAGTGTCTGATCTTGTATGTGCTTTGAGGAGCAATTTCTGTTGTAATTATTGTGTGTTTTGCAGCATGCCCTTTTCAAGTTTTGTAATGTTCTGTGCGATCTTCTCCCTTCCTGTAGGTTTAAGGATTTTATCTAGGTATATAAGTGTGTCTCTTCGTTTATCTTGTGTTTTCTGTTCAATGCTTTGATGTTTAGTTTTAAGCAGAAGAAATCGGACTTGAAAGGAGATTTGTAGGCTGCGATTTTTATATTGGGTTTGGGTCGTGCGAGTTCCGTTGGCTTCCTTCCATTTTTCTGGTTTTTCAATTTTATTCCCATTGCTTGATAAAGTTATCCAAGAACAGGTAAAGGTGGAGTGGAGATAGACTGTCCCCGTTGGCGTGCCTCTATTTGGAAACTTAGCTTATGAATTTCATTTGGAAGGCTGGGTCTGTTAGTATGATCAGTCGTAGATTTTTGGGGCCGAGGCTCTTTTCTTCTAGGACATTGAGTAGAGATTACCAATCGATGTAGTCGTATGCCTTCTTCAATCCTACGGACATTCAGATTATTAGAGCGCTCCTAATGGCTTTTTTTTTCAGTTCTCTCAGATCCTTTCTGCGCCTTGGCGACCAAGGAGGAAGTCTGCCTGATACTTATCAATTTTGTGTTCCTATTGACCTTGTGTTTCTTGTAGAAGGAATGTTGAAATTATTTTATATGTAACTTGTAGTAGGAAAATTCTTCTGTAATTATTCACTTCTGTTCTATCCCTTCCTTTGTGTAGCGGATGAATGAGTGCACATTTCCAGTCATCTGGTGATTTTTTGGTTTTAAAGACATTCCCGATTATTTATGTAAGTTGCGGTAGTGAGTTTGGTCCTAGCTTGTAGAGTAGCTCTGCGATAATCTCATCTTCACCGGATGTGCTGTTATTTTTCAGCCTATGCATGTGTCTATGGATCTATTCTTGTGTGGTGACTGTGATTTTGGGTGGGTATTATTGGAATTGCCGAGGGAATTTTCTGAAGCACAAATTTTTACTGCAAAAGTCCTGTAGATCTCTTACGTTACAGTTGTAGAAGTTCTGTTCTATAGAGTCTAGTTGTTCTTTCATGTGCTTTCTCAGTTTGTGTGTGATACTTTTTGAAATCTGTTGCGAGGTGTTGACTTTTTGGGGATTTTTTGCTGTTATACTCATGGGATGTTTGTTGTCGGCTTTCCAGTGCATTGTGGATTATCACATTTCGAGTGTTTCGTTTTAATGTTCAACGGGTTAGTCCCTGTGCACTAATCTAATATTCTACAATTCAATTACATTGTGAAGTTCAATACAAAATCATTACAAAATGGTATATTGATAATATGTGCACCCGTGGTATAAAAATGGTGGTATTAAATTTTATAAAATTGACAATGGAAATTGTTTCAAATATTCACTGTCATATTCTTGGAACTTTCTTGAATTTTCCTTCCCTGACATCCCCGACAGCTTGATTTGTTGGTATAGTTATTGGACGCGTGCAGTCTATCTTACAGATACTATTAGCAGTGTTCCATAATTCATTCATTCTCCCTTACAAATTCAATTGGAAGTGTTTCGTATGGTTTCATTCATATGATTAAGAACCATTTAATGAGGATTGTAAATATCGAGATTCTCCCCATCAAGACGTAACAGTATGGCTATGTCTCATCTTGGCAATGTAAAACTATCAAAATATGGCTTTACAACAAACGCGTTTGTTCATGTGCGAATGGAGTTGTTCCTTGTTTAATACACATTTTAGAATATTAAAAATTTGAATGAATCGATCCGAAATACTTTACCACCTTTGTTACTTAGACAGTAAAACCCATAACTAAAATACTTGGGTATTAAATCGTATATTTTTATTTATTTTTATAAAAATTTAAACGTGTTGGTACAGTAGATACAAAACATCGTGGCACTCGAGATACGCGGCGCGATTTTCTACAATTTGAAAATCTTAAACGATTTTATGATGGGAAACTTCGGCAGCAAAAATTCCATCCTAAAAATATTTTTTTTTTTATGATTGTGGACCTGAACAGGCTAAATAAGGCCTATCGTGCTAAAGCACTCAGGAACACTTAGGAGGATGGATAGAGGGATAATGAATTGCCAATAGATGCCTATGAACAGCTACCTTAAATTTTCTCATATCATAAGTGAGAGGAAAACAGGAACTAGGGAGATCATTCCAGAGTTTAGAAGCCGTGTAGAAAAATATGGATTGCGCCCGTTTGGTACGACAAGTGGAGATTTGTACTGCATACTGATGATGTGATTGAGCGAACCGAGTGTTTCTCGCAAAGATAGCCGGAGATGGTATCAAAGAATGTAATTCACCAGCACAATAGCCGTTGTAATAACGATAATACAAAGAAAGAACTGAAACCATCCTTCTATGCTCAAGGGACTGTATGTGAGAAGTTAAAGACGGGTCATTTATAAGCCTAATCGCTCTCTTTTGAATACGATCAACGATATCGAGAGCGTATTGGGGAGCACTAACCCAAAGGTGAGAATTATATTCCAGATGAGGCCGAATTTGGGCCTTATACAGCAAAAGGAGTTGTCGAGAGGTAAAGTACTGCTTAGATCTGTACAAAAAGCCTATTTTACGAGCAGCTGTTTTGGTAGCTGACAGAAGATGGTCAACCCATGAGAGATTTGAAGATACAGTCATACCCAACAGAGTAATAGAGTCTGAAAACTTAAGAACTGAGCCATTCATACTTACAACAGGAAATGATCGATCTTTTTTGGCGGACATAAGGCAACACTGAGTTTTGTTAGCATTAAATTTAACTAGATTATTGCTTCCCCATTCGAGAATACGTTGAATGTCTTTGTTGATTGAATTTGCCATTTCAGCTTTAATTTCTTGATTTGACATAGAAGGTGGATTATCACTATGAGTAGACTGAGATGAACTACAGTGAAGAGTGCTATCGTCAGCAAAGCAATGGATGGGGTTAGTTGTTGAAGAAATAAGGTCGTTTATGTACAGCAGAAAAGTGTAGGCGCTATAACGGATCCCTGTGGTACGCCCGCGTTAATGCTAACTTCTTTTGAAAAAAGCCATCAACTACGACACGTATTCGTCTTTATCAAGGAAACTAGAAACCCAGTTGATGAGCGCATCATTTAACCCAAACGAGGTGAGTTTGGCAAGTAAACACTTATGCCAAACTTGGTCAAATGCCTTTGAGATATCTAAAGCGACTACAACTGTTTCACCGGACTGCTCTACTGTATTGTTCCAAACTTGGGTCACATATGAAAGAAGATCGCCTGTTGAACGACTTTGCCTAAACCCATATTGATGGTCACTAAGGAGTTTGTTAGTTTCAAGAAACGTGAGCAGTTGCTGATTGATGGCTTTTTCCATGATTTTAGACAAAATGGAAGTGATGGCAATTGGTCTGTAATTTGAGGGATCGGTCTTATCACCTTTTTTGGGAATAGGTTGAACATTTGCTAACTTCCATGATGAAGGGAATTCCCCAGAAGATATAGAGATCGTATAGAGCTTAGATAGGACTGGTACTAGTTCGGGGAACATTTCTTTAAGACAATAGCTGGGATACCGTCTGGGCCAGTCGCCTTATTGAGATCAAGCCTACTGATGATCGATTCCAAGAGCTTGTACCGAAAATGAATTGGTTTCATAACGTATGAAGAAGAGTTGACTAGGGGCACATCTTTTCCAGAATCATTGAGACACGAGTTTGATGCAAACAAATCCACAAAAACGTTGGCTTTGTCTACAGAATCAGCAACTACCGATCCGTCAATAGATGTCAGGGGGGGAAATGAAGATGTTCGAAAGTTTTTACTAATGGCTTTTGCTAAAGACCAAAATTTACGACTGCCTAAAGGAGATGTAGCTAGTTCATTGCATTTTCGTTGTTCGAACAACTTTTTAGTTTTAGTGATGACACTTTTGCAGATATTTCTAGCACCAACGTATTCTACATGACTGTCAACCGATTTATTAGATTTCCATTTAATGTAACATTTATTTTTAAAGATATTGCATCAGAACAAGCCTTATTGAACCAGGGTTGGGAACGTGAATGACCTACACGGTACTGTTTTTTCGGAATGTATAACTCCATTCCCATGAGGATGACTTCAGATACTGAAAGAGCGATGTCCGAAGAAGAGGACGACTTAAAACAATATTCACGCCATGGAAAGGTTGCAAAGAAATCCCGTAAATCACTCCATCGAGCTGACTTAAAACACCACAAGGTTCTATCGGTTTTGCGAACAACAGTGGAATTAGGTACAGTAGAAATGATTTTTATTAGACAATGGTCGGAAAGACCTAAAGGCGAAAGAACGGAAGTTTTATAAACAAGAGGGTTTGATGTAAGAAAGAGATCTAGAAGATGTGGAGTATGGTTAGGGTTATCAGGGATTCTTGTGGGTTCAGAAATCATTTGTGTGAGATCACATGAAATAGCAAATGTTTCTGCACTATGACCAGCGGGATTTGTAGTAGATGAAAATTGAAGCCAATTAGAGTTATGAACATTGAAATCGCCTACAAATGAGATATCGCAAGATGGAAACTGAGACAGGAGATAGTCAACTTTCATACTAAGGTAATCGAAGAAGTCTTGAAAGTTGCTGTCATTAGGAGACCTATAAATGCAACAGTAGAATTTCACAAAATTAGGACCAGAATGTTTAAACCAAATCACGTCAAAATTTTTATTTTCTAAGGAAGAAACCCTCTTGCAAGCAATTCTGTCCTTGATGTAGGCACATACGCCTCCTTTATATCGAAAGTTAGAGTGAAGATGGTATTGAGGAAATTGCAAGTCGGGTGACTCGGAGCTTTCAGAGGAGACTTGTGTTTCAGATAGAAACAATATATCAGGTTGTAATTGTTCAAGATGTTGGTGAATAGCATTAAGATTAGACCTGATACCGCGGATGTTGCAGTAGTGAATCAGAAAGTTGATACTTTCGATGACCGAGGTCGCTTGGGCCCTGCCCTCCCGGACATCCGAATGGGGCAGGATTTTACGTCCGGAATTTATAACCCTAGAAACCACAGCCATCTTATTTTTTAATTTGGGACTTTTAATCCGATAGGAAGACAGTGAGGGCGAGAAGGAAGAATAAGGATGAGAATAGATTGAGGATGATGGAAAAGGTAACCGGCAGCCCTTACCGAGCTCAGAAAATCGGAGACCCAATATTAAGGAGCCCATGGTAAGGGTGGTGGTACCTCCCGGCTGGCATGGAGTATACATGCCTACCACCTAATAATATACGGCAAATAAATAAATTTTTTAATGTTTGATATCGTAATTGAATACATTTTTATTGGACGATCATTTGTAACAATTTCAATTTAGATATGTATTGGATTACCTGTTTCATATTTGCATTAAAATAATTTTTTTAGTTAGTAAACATAACCTAACCTGTTCAACATCAGCTGTTTTTATCAAGGATTTGCAAAAATGAAGTTCAACGTTTTATAAACTTTTAATTACACCAGACAGATAGACAGAAAATAAGAATAACTTCTGATAAGATTTTTGGCTGTTAATCTTAGCAATCATCGAATAGGTAAACTCTTAAAACTCATCGTTGATTGCAGGTCTAAATATTTATATTTTTAAAAACCAACAACAGGAATCAATCAATTAGCGTCATTACATTAAAATATGTGTCAGAAAGTGTTATTACAAATACAAGTATTTATTCAGTTCAGACTATTAGTTTATTATGCCGAGCAGAAAATGCGAAAAATTATTTGTTCGATAATTCTTAGATTAAGCAATAGTAGGTGTAAATGTGTCCTATAAAAACTTGAATGAAGCTTCTCAATGTGATTATAATATTATAAATTGAAATACTTCTAATAGAAGGACAGAACACAAACGTTGAAATAACTATTACGTTTTACAGTAGTGTACAACTTAATGCGACCCTTCTTGTTTGATCGGAAAACATTTTTGTAGAAGCATTTCAAATTCTAATACCAATATGTAAAATAAATCACAAATTGATAAAACATTTTAAAATGTAATTTTATTAACATACAAAACTAAATAATTACAGAAGTTTAATTAGTTAGAATCTAATTCACTGCCGCTGTCTTTGTCACTACTGCCGTAATCAATGTCTTCATCACTTTCACCTGTATTTACAGTAAAAATCAGCTCTTCGACTTCATCAATAAAACCTTCTTTTTCTAAATATTCTTGTTCAATCTTTTCTGTATGTTTGCACACAGCTTCCCATTCTTCACGACCAATTGGTTTCAATTTATTCTCTGCTAATTTCCACACATCCTCAAATTTAAACGTAATATTATTACTCCCTACATAATTTTTAACTTGAGCCCATATCTTTTCAATTGGATTTAGCTCTGGATGGTAGGGTGGCAACCTTACCACAGAATGACCATGTTCAGCCATCAACTTATCGATTAAATAATTTTTATGAACTGGTCGATGAAGTTTAATTTTGTCATAGAGTTCGGGTTTTGTCTCACTTTGTTCAAATGCAATCCCACGTTCGTTTAACCACTTCTGCATTTCACCTTTTTTCCAGGCACACGTTGGATTAGGCCCAGTGGATATGATGTGGTAAGATGCAGTATCAACCACTAACACAGAATTAGGCTCGAGATTGGGAATACGTTTTTCTATCAACCACTTAGTATAACTCTTAGACTTCATGTCGTCATGATAATCTCCTCATGCATTTGGTACAAAAAGTGGTTTTTTTCGCCACCAAGACCTTCCTGTTGTCTTTAGTCTTCTGACATTTAAAACCCATCTTTTTCACAATCGATCGAAAGCTGCCTAATTTTCCTCTTAAGTTTATCACTTCTTCTTGGACAGCTGCAAACACATTTTGCATTGTTGGGTTTCGCTTTTGGATATACAAAAAATTGTAAATTATCCTTCTAACAACTTCTTCATTAAACTTGTCGATGGTTGATCTAGGTGCTGGTTTGTTTGTTGTTTTACGAGGTGAACCAAATGTACTTCCTTCAGGTTTCGATCTGCCTTCCTGTGTAATGCGTTTAATTGTTTTTCTGGATATGCCTGTTGCTTCTGCTAATCTTTCATACACACGATCGACAAGGGTAATAAAATCTTTTGATTCTTTTTCTGGCTTCATAAATTCATACAATTTATAAATAATTTCACGAGCTTGACTGTGAACAACTACTCCACTCATGTTCAAAACGTTTACTTGGCAGTTTGGAAAACAAATAACGATGAAATAATAAAAAGTGTCTTGAAAAAGACAATGTGAAGTAAATAAAGCGAATGGCTACATTTATAAGTTGAATACTTGCATATTTGTCGAATACTTTTGACGTGTTTGAATCATATGCGCATGGAGGGGCGCGAGCCACGACATTTTGAAACTACTCTAACATCAATTATTCTCCTCAGCAAATGAGCATAACTTAAAAAATTGATTGAGATGTCTAAATAAACCTATGTAAAGTATGAAAACGCAAATATAAGCCTGCAATTAATATAAGTTTTAAAAGTACTTAAAAGCCAACTATGGAATGTAATTCTATTTTAGTAAAGAATATTGTTAAACTGTCTAGAAGACAAATCAAAACACCCTTAATGGATGAAAGGTAATAATGACAAATGTCATAAATAAAATACTTATCTTTTTTGTTTTTAAACAATTTTAAATTATACAATCAAAACGTTTCGATAATACTTACAGTTATCTTCGTCAGTAATAATATATGTTAAAATGGTTAAAGATGTAAACAATTTTGTCAAAGTTGAAAAATTAAAACATAAACATCAGCCTGCTATCAACATAACAGTTTGAGAAACGTATAAAGCCAACTATAGAATCAAATTTTAGTAAATAACTAGGTCATTAAACATTAAATATTGTTAAACTGTTTAAAGATGACAAATCAGAACACTCTTAACGGCAAAGCTAACAATGAAAAATGTCAAAACACTTTAAAAAATTTAATCAATGTAAAAGTAAATTGAGAACTTCAATTTCAAAATGATAGAAGCATTCACAAATATAAACATGACATCAAATAATAATAATGTTAAATCTAACAAAGATATCTTTATCAATAGTGTTATTAACAATGAAGAGCATAATGCAGAACGTTTTTTCTTTTCCTTTAAGGCTATTGTTATGCAATTGGTTCTCCTACATATAGTCTTGCAAAACATCTTACATCTTTATTAGAACCCATATAGGAAACACATTACATTAAAAATTCTGCCGACTTTGTTGAAAAAATTGCACTAACAATAGGCCTTAAAGGAAAAGAAAAAAACGTTCTGCATTATGCTTTTCATTGTTAATAACACTTGCACTTATTGATAAAGATATCTCTTTGTTAGATTTAACTGGATTGTTTTATTTGATGTCATGTTTATATTTGTGAATGCTTCTATCATTCTGAAGTTTTTCACAACTTTACACTTACATCATAACTTGATTAAATTTTGTTAAATGTGTTTTTGTCTGACATTTTTTATTGTTAGCTTTCGCCGTTAGAGAGTGTTCTGATTTGTCATCTTTAAGACAATTTAACAATATTTAATTTTTAATGACCTAGTTATTCTTTACTAAAATTTTATTCTATAGTTGGCTGTATACGTTTCGCAAACTGTTATGTTGATAGCAGGCTGATGTTTATGTTTTAATTTTTCAACTTTGACAAAATTGTTTACAACATCTTGAACAATTTTAACAGATATTACTACCGACGAAGATAACTGTAAGTGTTATCGAAACGTTTAGATTGTATAATTTAAAATACATCATTAAAAAAACCCAAAAAAGATAAGTATTTTATTATGTGTGATAATGGTGAAAGTTTACATTTTCAAATATCATAATTAAAGAACAAATTTAATAACATTTAATCAAATTATGTGTAAGTGTAAAGTTGTGAATAATAATAATATAATTTTTGATAACTTTAACATTACAATATTACAATATTCATAAAAAAAAACAGTACATACGAGGGCACAAACAATTAAAATAGAAACAATCAACTCAACAACAATCAATTCGTGAGAAATCAAAGAAGAAAATGGAAAGTGTGAGCCAGCAGAATGATATACTAATAAGTATCACCAAAGATGAAGTTACAGAAAGTCAAAAGAATACACCTACTACTAACACCGTGTATGAAAACGTGTCAATCACCATAAACCTTATTCTGTAAAACTATTCTTAAGTAAAACAATCAGGTATGCAATGAAAAATTACCAGTATGGTTTCAACTCTAGAAACCCACACGTTTTGCTTTGGCCACTCTTTCACTTTCATTTTACTTAATCGTTTAATGCGTTTGTTAATTTTTTATTTGAATTAATAGGTCTATGTGCATTTATGCTTAATATTTTTAAGAATTTTATTCTTTGTTGTTTCTTATTTTTCAAAAACTCTTCTTTCAGTATCTCTAATTTACTTTGTATCTTTTGATATTTATTTGACCTTAATTACTATATTTCCTGCATATATTTGTATCTTTCATATAAGAAGTTTTAAAACTTTAATATTGAACAGAAAACGCACAATAACTCAGGAATTAAGTCCTTCCTCATTATTGGAACAATAATATAAACGAAAGACTATTATTCAATTTTTTTAATATGCTTTATACAATCAAAACTCAACCGACACAATTAATCTGTTATGAAATATGGACTCCTGCTCTTCAGCCGGGTCCTATGAAGCAAGATGATAAAAGGAGAGAAAAAATTATGTGGACTATTACGTCGATAGGATTAATGACAATAATAGAAGCACGCATTTACAAGTACAATTGGCGACAGTATTTGTGTTAGAGTACAGATAGGAGTATTGTGAATGTGATCAGAGGTAAAGCAAACGTTAAGTAGAAAGTAAACAAAAAGTAAAACAGGAATGAAGACAAAACAAGAATACTAAAAAATAAACTGAGTGACTGAAGAATAAAGGAACAGAAGAGCACTTCCCGACAACATTTTTTGGATCAATCATTTTTTTTAGATTTAAATTCAACAGGTACTTTATCGTAATATGCAGCAATATTAAAAAATAAGAGCTATGCATTGTCCAATAAGGTGAAACGATCACATGACATGAACACGGTGCTGAAAGTTGAGATTTTCGTCATGTGTGCAATACACAAGAATTTTTTAGTAATGTAATAAATATTGCTTGTGCTGTTTGTTCAATAATCGCTATTTCTTTATTGAAGTTTTGTTTGGTTTAATGGTAATGATGAATAATTAATAGCACTAATGTTTCAAAATAATATTCCACAATATTTTATATAAATATTTATTTCTCAATGAGTTTCAATACATGTATCATTATCAAGAGAAAATATATAAGTAGAATAATAAGTAGTTATGGTAACATATTGTTAAGGTAAAACAGCAAACTTGATGTAAATTATAATTCTATGACTATTTAAAATATCTGTTAAAGGTGAGTCTATAAGATCAACTTGTTCGTTCATTAAATATACTTTCTTTTTATATTTATAAATTTCAAATACTTCCAAAACAATTTCGTTTGTCTTTTTTATTACAAAAATATAAAAAAAACAGATCTTACAATTTATTAAAATCAGATAAGATAAAAAAAAATTATCCGATTTGCAGATTAAAGTAACACTTTAGTAATTATTTCAAAAAATAATTATATACAGAAAGTTAATGATTTTATTATTAACGAAAATTTAGAAATTTTAAATAGAGATCCTATAACGAAATTTCAAAAAGATATGAAACAAAGTTTACAAAACCACAATATCTGCTTTACAGATTTAGAGAAACAATAAATTCTGAACAAGAGCCCACAAGTACAAAGACTATACCGAATTAACACAGAACCGACATACAATAAATACATATCAATTTCATATTTGGGAAAAATATTAGAAAAAGCAGCTCACATATTACAAAACAAGAGTAGTACAAAGTAGCTGTCAAAATGAATACCAGTGTTCTTAAACATTTATTTAATGCTAAAGATTCAACTAACGACATTTTGAAGTCGGGAATTTAGGAATTGAACTGCACATCCTGTAATTCTGTTTATAGTGGACAAACACAAGAACTTTGATATTCATTTAATAATAAATAATCATCATATGATTTCACTAAATATTAAATTTTTACATTTTTGTAATAAAAGAGACAAAGTAGATGTTTTGGAATCATCCAAAATTTATAAATATAAAAAGAGAGTACCTTGAATGAACGAACAGGTTAATCTTATACTTATTTTTAATAGTCATTTTAAATATAGAATCACAATTTGCATGTATGCTGTTTTACCTTAATAATTTGTTGCCATAAATACTTGTTATTATTTTACTTACATATTTCCTGTTGATAATGATACATATTTTATTGAAACGCGTTGAGAAATAAATATTTATATAAAACATTGTGGAATTGTATTTTGAAGTATTAGTGCTATCAATTATGGAATTCCACAAAGTAAGGTTAAAAATGTAAATTTAATCCAAATAACATATATTTCTGTTTATAATTTGCTTAAGAAAAATGTTATTGTTTAAAAATGGATTAGTTATTAAAGGAAGGAAAGCAACGTGTTTTATTCCCTCCCCGACGAATGCGGTCAGGAAAGAATCGGAAGGAATGGAGTTAGGGTTCTAAAGGGGAACATACTATCCCAGCATTCCCCTAAATAGCCGCACATGATGTGCGCATACATAATGATCATACCGCTATATGTGCATTACCTAGCGAATGCTGAGCAGACTGTGCTACCACTGATCCAACTAGCTCGCAGCTCGGTTTAGTTATGAATAAAAAATACACGATATGTGTTTCACTAATGGGTTAATAGCTACATTTTACAATAAACCTCCCCATGGATTTTATCCATAAAATTAAGTAGGTATTCAAAATTAATATTTTATAATTATAGCATATTCCTAACCCTCTTCATTGCGCAACTAAACACATCGCGTTAATATTCGGTTACACATATTTACATTACATATTATGCTGTGCGTACATCTTTTCTTTTAAAAGGTACACTGCAAAGTGCTTTCTATTAGCAATACTTGTACAACTCTTTTTTCTGTAGTATTTACTTCAATTCATAACCAGTATTTACCTTTCATTACAAATTATCGTATCAATACTACTTCTATACTACATATACTGCAGTCATTAATGTTTTAATCATGTTTTTGATATAGCCTTTCTGCCAAATACACATGTATTTACTGCAATTCTCATGCACTCTAACACCTACATATGGGAGCACCCATCATTGTATTTTCACATATCACTCCAAGGGTAATATTCTACCACTCAGCATTATTGCTCTTTCAGCCGAGTCACAGCTTCCCATACCACGCTACTGACACACCTGTACACTCATGTACTATGGTCTTCCCGCTGAAACTCAGACCATACTCACCATCTTCATTTGATCATCTCAACTTGAACACATCACTTGCTATTGTACGATGACCAATAAGTGAAACTAAGACTGGGTGCCATTACCATTCCGCATAATTGGATTTTCACTGCTAAGAATATAATGACAAAAACCTACATAACATTTATGAAGGTATCCGTAAATAAATAGTTATTCTATGCATTAACAGACGTGTTAGAGCAAAACAGCAAAGTGGAAACTAAAAGATTACTATTATAAAACAAAAACTTTTATTTACATCAACTCTCAAAGTAAGTACATTGCAATATGACTATGCTAATTTCACCGTTGTCGGATAGCTAATCAATTATAGTTGTATTTACCGTTGAATAAATTTTAAATTTGTTTGTTGGAACGCTTGTATTTGATACACGCAGTAGGTGTTGTACAATGTCTTTTTAAACTATGCTTCCATTTCGTTGTAAAGTCACATTGAGGACATGTGTATGTAATATTTGTATGTTTTAGATAATGTTTAGGTAAACTACGTTTATATATCGTTAAGAAGTCACACTGGCTGCATTTGTACGTAATAAGTGTATCATGTAATTTATGGTGAATATTTAAGTAATGTTTTGTTTTTGTTGAGAAATTACACTGATCACATTTATATTCAACACGGTGTGTTGAACTGTGCCTTTTTAAAGAACTTTTCCATTTAGTTACATAACCACAATCAATACATTTGTACGGTACACTTGATTCATGTAAACGGCGATGTCGTTTTAACCAATATTTCCATTTAGTTGTAAAGATGCAATCATCACATTTGTATTGGGCACTTAAAGCATGTTTATAATAATGATTTGTCAAATTACTTTTTACTTTGGATGAATACTCACAGTGATCACATTTGTATTGCGTAATCAAACCTTGTGTAATTTGACATACTTTTAAATTGTGTCGGGTTTCTGGTAAATAACCACAATGATCATTCATTTCTTCATTACTAGACGCGTCAATAGGATTTGAAGAATTAATTTCAGTAATATCTACATTATGACAATCATTCTCAAAGGTTGTATTAGAAACATTGTAGTCAGGTTCGTGTTTTATTAAATCATAATTTATGATTAAATCTTGTGAAGATATATTGGTGTTAATATTTTCTTCTTTAGGTTCCAGTTTAACGTCCATCTCAAATTTTACGTTATTGAGATTGCATTCAGTTTCTTCTGTTGTAATTAGATCGTGTTGTGATATATATGTAACATCCGTTCCTACTTCAGGTTCGAGTTTGAAGATTTTATGGTCAGCCATATTGAAAGTTGTCAATCTTTATGATGCTAAAATGACGTCTTACACATTTAGTATCCATAAAATATTTATAAAAAATCTTACCGCGCTCTCAAAAAAATGTTTTGGTTGAATTTTTGTCGAAATCACACTAGAACGTGACTGTTCATAAAAAAAATTTACTTTTATGTTGGTATTACTACGTTTTGTTACGCGGTTAGGCGATTACCTTTTGGCGTTTTCTAATTGGTTAGCCATTATGGATTCTGGTGGTGCTCTCTAGTGGCATAGTTCAATAGTAATTAGTCGGGGACCGGTTTAAGTTCCTATCTACGATAACAGTTATTGGTTACCTGACAAGCAGGTACGACGTGTAGGATTACGGTTTTTCGAAAATTTAACTTCAATTCATAATTGACGGGTTAAATCCATGTAATTATGTTAACGTTGTAATAATAAATTTCCCTTCGATTAGTACTACGAGAATTGAAAATATTTTCAGTAGAAGGTGATTCTACTCTTTAAGAGTTTTATAAAATTTTCATACCAATGGATATAATTAAAAAAATTCTTGTGATGGTGAAGAATATTTAGAAAACTTATCTTCTAGTCATACTATTTCGGTAAATTTATAATATGTTGTATTTGTAATAAGTTGTATTTGATATCAATTTTTCCCGTTGTTTTATTGTAACTGTTCTATGTTTTAAATTGTTTCCACTGAAGATGGGTATCATCGTAGTTGGAATATATGGGATTTTAATTAAAAGCATAACAAACATAAAAACCCTCCTCTTTTAAATAAGTAATATATCACCATTATTATATCAAATACATTAAAAATAAATGCAGATAATCACTTTCAGTTCTCGTATAAAGAAAACCTATAGTTAGGTAAAATTAAAAATAATCATTACTATAAGTAGGTAATGATAATATATTAGTTATTTCAAAGGAACTTTATGTTTCTTATTTCCATTGATTAATTTCTCCGGAAACAAAAATAGATACAAAATTCTATTAGGATCAAAACAAACTTAGCAGTATTAAGGTCACTTGGCCCAATATGGTATCAACAATAAGACGGGGTTTAATATTGCCCAGAAATATCTATTTTAAAAAAGGTTATTCCAGTATACCACAGTCTTTGGGGACCAAATCATATAGTCGACTAGTTGTTAATAATTAAGTATTCATTTTAATACCTGTTTTTCCAACATCTTCCAAACTTAGATTTATGTTTTTGTTGTTCTGAGTACTGTAGCTTTCTTATTATTGCTGTAAAGTTTCTAGAAGAAATCGCTCGACAGTCAGTAATATTCCGCCTGCTTAACAGATTTCATACCGCGGTTGAACAGTGTAACATGCCGATGTGATAAGAAAAAAATAAATTTCTTAACAAATCCGAAAGAGTCTATGAAATGTAAACTTGAAGTAAACGGTAAAACAATAGAATAGACGGTGATCTTTAAATATTTGTTAAGGTTAATATAAAAAATGGTCGCAAGTTACAGGGAGAAGCAACTAGTTTAGTAATAAAGATGCAGCTGCCGATACACTAGACATAATCGTATGGAGGAATAGAAGAACGAAAATGGAAGTTAAAAAGCATAAAACCGTGTACTCAAAAATAGCTTCCATCATTGAAACCAGAGCAGATGAAATTCTTAAAAAAAAAAGGAAACGAAACCTAAACCGTACCAGAAACAGAGATATTAAACGGGAATGCAGAGTTAAGGTGGATACGAGAGGAAAGAAGAAAGTGGATTCAATACATTGAAAAATTACTAGATAACAAATTAGTAGAGCACGAGAGGGAAAACCAGAGTGGACAAAACTACCTGGAGGGCAACTTAAACGGTGGACAAGTACGTGCATAACATAATAAATCACAACTTGGTTACTATAGGATACACTGTAACCAAAATGATTGGGATGTATATTAAGATACCTATAAATTTTCGAGATAGATGCCTTTTCAGGAGCGGAGTTTATCTTTAGTGAATCGATGGTGCATTTGCTACAATATGTACAATTATCATCGAATATACAGACGGAAATTGTCGACAATATATTTTAGTTAAAACGTCCAATTTTAGTTTACGGTTTGGTTTAGTATAAATCCTCAATTTCAGGACTGAGTGCTACAATTATTTGAAACGTGTATGCAGCATTGGTCGTTTAGGTTAGACATTTATTTTAAACAACAACTTTACCGGAATGCGTTTCGCTAACAACCTAAAGTCAAAAATAACAAAAAAAACCGGAACCCAGGTCGTGGTTCATTCTTTTTGGTTGGCGGTACATATTATCATTGGAAGAGTAAGTTTTGTAAGATTGTACAGAGATGCCTTTGAGGTTGCTTAACGCTTGATGTATTGTACAAAAACGAAAAAACGAATCGTGTGAATGTATGCCAATAAAACCAAAGTAATGGTGTTTGATAGACCTGGTGAACTAGAAACGTGTCAACTGATAACAAGGTAATCTAGCTTACAAGAATATTTGCTAATAATTGTAAAATAGATACAAAAATGGAACGGATGGTGGCATGTAGGTGGTTTTCCTGAATTAAGGAGAGTTGCGTATAAAAGTCCGCCTGTATCAATAGTTTCGCATGGGAACAAATCATGAGAATACCATAAGGAGACTGCAAGTAGAATGAAATGGATTTGTGAGAGATATCCTTAAGCATTGTTAGCAGAAGAAAAAACAATTAGGACCGGTATAAACGTGTTTAAGAAATCATACCACGTTAAATCATTACTTTTTGGTTTGATTAAAAGGAGTGGATCAACAGGATTCGGGCAGTGAGTAAGGTACGATTGACGAAACAAATATATGAAGAAAAGTAGCCTTTGTTTGCATCCCGGAAGGAAATAATTTAAAGGATATGTATATGTACGTTTTTGTTATTTAAATATAGAATAATTCTAAATAAAATGAAGAATATATCTTCAACAATAAATTCTTATCGTTATTGTTATGAAATGTTTATCTAATTTAGTAGTTATTGACATCGATAAATTATTATCCATTTTTTGTCAAATTAATGTACGTATTGCTTCTTGTGATATACAGAAAGAATCACAGTTTATACAGGGAAGTTTAACTTTAACCACGCGATACACGCTTCAAACTTAGGGAAATTAATACACATGTCGGTTTGTGAGACCGATGTCTTCTTTCTAACTTGTGATGGATTGTATGGAAATAATTTCAATAAAAACATTCTCATTCTGAATCTTAAAGGTGTATAATGTGCAAATGTGATGGCAAAAAAAAAGTTTATTTACAAGATTAAATATTAAACCTTTTACTTTTGTACTTTTATGTATCGATGGATATAAAATCAGTACCTAACACGTACTAATATGTATTTCTTTTGAATGAAGTATTTAAATTTTTACAGCAACATCACAAACAATCGTAACATGTTCGAGACACATAAATGTTTTGCGTATCTGTCGCCTGGAAATGGTAACGTCTCTTGTTTGAATCGCAGTAAAAACCTCTTCCCTTTTGAAGGCTGGTACTTGCCTTCGTTATATCTTCTTCCACTCCATAACGTTCCCTCACTCTTAGATTCATGTTTCACTGAAGTAAAAATAACCATTGCGTGCACAGTTGTAGATAGCACATAATTGGCCTCCGTTTGTCTTGTTATACGTTATTATGATATCTGGTTTCCCATTTTCTGCATCAATAGTATTACCTATGTTTTGTGAAGGTTAGATACTAACAAGTAATTTTTTGAATTTGTTCGGTACATAGGAAACTAGGGTGTTGTTTTCTATGTATCCAAGCAGGCAAGACTTAATGTGACGTTTTCCAGTATTACAAAATTCTAGAGGTAATTTTGTTTTATTCTTCCGGATTGTCCAGATTAGAGTCAATGTCTTACTCAATATTTTGTCCACTAAGCTAATGCTTGTGAACCAGTTGTCCATAGTGATGTTTCTTCGGGAGTTAAATACTGCTTTGCAAAGTTCTATAGTTTTATTGCTTTTATAGTATGGACCGTCCGGTTGTTTTTCAACGTACACTTCCATGTTGAAAGTGTAGTACGTATGCCCGTTTACGAGAGAAAAAATATTTATTCCATACTTATTATATTATTTATATATTGCCTACCGAGCAATCCCACAAAAAAATAAATCTAAATAATTTCCTTCTTTCAGAGCGTTTTTCCTTATCGTTAAATCTGAAACAACGTAACAGAAAACTAAAGCGATAAACATAGTGAGAAGAAAAGTATCTATTTCTCTTCAACAAATTTAGACGGCTGGATTTAAAAACCCCAGCATATAACACGAGCTCTAAAAAAGCTTGCAATGCAGCCTTATTGGTAACACTACTATCACTTTCACGGTTATAATTTTTCGCCACATAATCAATAAACAAATCTGTTAGTTGAGTTGATTGGCCCATTTCCACAGTTTTTGCTTTTATAGCGCGACGTTTCGGAAGCGGACTATGGTTTCGTCATCGGGGTTAGTCGAATTCACATGTTATGATTTTTTTCCCAAGCACTTCACTACTGTTAGATTCGAACTTTGGTATCTTTCACCTACAAGTCTGACACATTCGCTGCTGAGCCACTGAGTAATCCAATATATATTTTTTAGAATTTATATACATATTGCGCAGGTGCATTGAGCTTAAGTTCTTCGCGCATTATTATTATTAAGCAAAATACACCTGCGCAATAGGTTACGGCGCAACATGCGAAAAAGTTATATATATATATATATATATATATATATATATATGTATGTATATGTATGTATTCTAAAATATATATTGGATTACTCAGTGGCTCAGCGGTAAAGGGGTCAGACTTGTAAGTGAAAGATATCAAAGCTCGAATCTGAGAGTAGTCAAGTGAAGAATCATAACATATGAATTCGACTCAAGTGCGAAAACAGTCCTTCTCAGGACAAATCCTGATGACGGCAGTAGAGTCCGCTATAAAAGCAAAAACTGTGGAAATAGGCCGATCAACTCAACTAACAAATTTGTTTATTTAATATGAAACCACAGTTACAAAACAATTATAATACAGAAACAAATTTATATTTTCTACAATAATATTCACCACCTGATCATTTACAAAATATTTCCAAATTTCTCAAAACATATTACTGAGAGCATTTTTCTTTTTTATAGTACTATATTTTGTTTTATAATTATACTACTTTGTTTTGTATTGCTTGAAGATTTGTGACGATGTTAATCTTTTAATGAAATGAAATTGGTGCGATCATTATTGTTTGACCGTGCTGCTCAGTACTTCTGTTCCGCATCCTTAAAATGAAAATTGTGCTATGTCCAGTGGCGTAAACGCAGATATTAAAATAAATACTACCATAAATGACAAAAATTTTTGTGAATGACGAATTGCCTATTATGTAGGCATACAAAAACTTGAAAAATTGTAATTTACGTTTATTTTGAATTAACACTTAATTTTTTTTAATTTAGCTTTATTTAATTATGTGTACGTACATAATACAGTAGGTATATGTTTATTATTACAGTTAAAAATAGAAAAATGAAATCACATAACCAGATAAATGGAACCATGCCTCATCCGTAAAGAAACTTAAGTTCAGTATTTCGTCATCTTTCAAGTTGTTGTTGAACCATTGGCAATATTCTACACGCTTTTGAAAATCTAAAGGTAGTAATTCATGAACAACCGTTATTTTATAAGGATGAAATGTAATTGATTTTTCACTGCTTTATGGCATGTACCATAAGAAATACCTGTAACAATTGCTTATTTAAATATGCACAATGTTGTCAATCTAACTTTACTTATTTAATGTTTTGGTTTTTTAGATTCTTTTTATTTTATTGCTTCAACATAGAAGTCAATCATGTTTTGTATAATGCATAAAAGGAATAAAATACACGCATTAACTTACCTTGAAAGTCCTGGTTAATTTATTAATGAGTTTTGAAAAAAACTATTTTATTGTAATACAAATGTAGATAAAAGAATAATTGGAAAAGCAAAAATCTATGTACGTTTATGAAATGTTGAGATAAATATTTGCGCCTAACTTCACCAGAAATTTGGAATAAACTTTTGATAAAAATTCTGTAAAAAGCAGTTTTTTTCGATCAACCATTGTTGATAACCTGGTATACTGATGACTCAAATTAATATATATTTGGATAGATTTGAAGTATGAGACGAAGATTGAACCTGTTGTATTTATGTAAAATATAAGTTTGTAAAATTACGGATCACCTTTCCTACTTAAGAAAATATGATGTTAAATAGTTAAAATGTAATATTGCACTAATATTGACCGATGCATTGTGTATGTCTATAATTTATTACTTTCAGGCAGAAAGTAAATTACATAAAACATAAAAATATAATAACATTACTTCTCATATAATTAAATTGTGGTAAATATTCATTATTGGTACTACAATAAACTTGGTGACATTTGTCAGTTATAACACTAATAGTACTATAACTCAAGTGCTTATAATAGAAGTATAATTACAATTGACAATTTGTTTTAAAGGCACTGTTAGCTATTAAAGAAAACAAGCACTAATACCTATTATCCATATACTAACTAATTTACTGTTACAAACTATTCAACTCTTTTTTATATTTCTATTGAACATATAATTAAATAAAAGCAAGTTGAATTTTGTGCTGTCCTATTTGTTGATACTTATACTTCTCAGTGCTGAAAGTTTAGAAACATTTCTGTGCCAATTTTTTTATTTATCAATTTAATGTAACCATTGAAATAGCCATGTGCGTATTCGCATTGTGTGATTCATTTTGACAACAAAAACACATCATTGTTTTTTGTGGGTTTTTATTATAACAATAAGCAGGTAAAGTAATAGATAATTAAAAATAATCAAATACTAAGACATATCTCAAGATAGAAGAGGTTAATAAAGCTCACTACATGAGAAACCTGACGGCCAATATATACTACAAAGATATGGTAGCTTCCTTCGCAGTAGTGCGTGGGCCGCCAACCGGTAAACTTATTGTGCATGCTAGAATGAAACAGTAGTGATGGGCAACTAACATCAACCAGATATCAGATGAGCGTACGGAGGAACTCTCAGTCCGTTCAAGTCTTTAGACTACAAAAGAGAGCAATATGATTAATAGCTAACATTTGTTGTAGAGATCACTGCCGAAACCTTTTCAAGAAATAGAAGATTATGCCAGTACCATGCATGTATATATGAAACCGTTCGTGAAATATATGAAAAAAGATTTTTATTATACAAATGCTTTTATAGTGTAGAGGAATACATGAATAATTTGTTTGTTATACGTAATTTAATTTTTTATGACATGATTAAACAATGACAAATTGAAATAGTGAAATAAATGAACTATGAACACAAAGGTAAGGGACTGGGAGCTATATAACCTTGGGTACTACTCCTCGAGTTTGAAACGGGGTATACTGATAACATGTTAATAGAAAATGTTGTTAATCTGGGTTCAGATACACTCACTGATATGCAGAACACCAAAATAGTAAGTACATAGACCTGGAGAAACCAGAATAGTGAGAGCTAGATTGTTGAAGATAAGTCGACTTTGTTTAAATAGACCGTTGAAATATAATATCTAAACTTAGATTTATGGCGTAGAAAAGGGTGAACATCTGGATCTGCATCTAATGAAATGTTGTAAATGCAATGTGCTTTATAACAATCAATCAAATAGATTATGCTCGAGATATATAGTATGTTTGCGGTATTTGAGGTATGTCAGTGTACTACATAGTCCTCCTGGTAGCGGTAGCACGGATAACTATTTGTTGGCTTGCAAGATAGTCCGTTGTGAATAGGGATCCTTGTTTGTAAAGAATTATGTTGGACATGTCTGGGGCGACGGAAAAGTTACCGCGTTTCTGGCAAATAGGCTAACTTATACCAACATTGACAGGCAATGGGAGCTCGTTAGTACGAAATGGTACATTTCCCAAGACACAACGTGGCTGGTAATTGTCTATCTTCTATTCAGTTACTTACGAAACTACCATGATTGTCTCAGTCTCGCTACGAGGAGTCGCTAGGGTTGAAGCAAACTGGTTGTTGGCTGAATGTGGTACGTGGTACATTAGGGGTATGGGGAAAGATATGAAGTTACGAATAAAATTAATGAAAATCAGTTCGATATTCTGTGTATGATTTGTGTAGGATGTGGAGATAGATGATGGTAGGCTGGCGCTATGAGCAGAGGTTGAAACGGAAATACATGATTCAGATTGTAAGTGAAAGAGCGAAAATGTGTTTTACAACGATTAGAACAATACAGTAATTTCGAAAAATTATTTTTATTGCACGTTACTCACTAGTAAATGGAGCAAACGAACAAGAATGAGAATTTCTGGAAGGATGTGGGGAACGTACTAAATGTATATATGCCAAGCGAAAGAGTACACAGAGAGAAACGCGTTCTAAGAAAGCTTGGAGATTCAAGAAGAACTGATAATGATGAATGCCTGGTGAATATTTATGTAAAATGGTATCTGTTTTTTTTTCTAAATATTTATAACCCTGAACAGGATAACTTTAGCCTAACGTTCTAAAACACTCAGGAACAATAAAGAGAGCCAAGAAATGCCTATGAACGACTACGTTAAATCTTTTCATATCATAAGTAAGAGGAAAACAGGAACTAGGAAGATCATTTCAGAGTTTAGAAGTGGTGTAAAACAATGTAGATTGCATTCGTTTGGTACATCAAATCGATATTTGTGTTGCATATTGATGATGAGAATGAGTGAACCGGGTATCTCTAGCAAAAGTGACCCGAGATAGTATCAACGAATGTAATTTAGCATCACAATCCTAATCGTTCTTCTTTGAATACGCTCAAGGGTATCGAGAGCGTAATGAGGAGCAGAAACCCTAACGGAGAATTATATTTATTATGATTATATTTATGGGGTCGAATTGTCGGGGGTTAAGTACAGCTTAGATCTGTATAAAAAGCCTATTTTACGAACAGCTGCTTTAGTAGTTGACAGAAGATGGTCAACCCATAATAGATTTGAATGTACAGTCATTAGTAACATAGTAACAGTCTGAAAACTTAAAACCTGAATGATCGATCTTTTTGGCGAACACAAGGCGACACTGAGTTTTGTTGGTGTTAGATTACTATTTCCCCATTCAAGAATACGCTGTAAGTCTCTGTTGGTTAAATCGGCGATTTCAGCTTTAATACCTTGATTTGAGATAGACGGTGGATTACTAGTATGAGTAGACTGAGATAAACTATAGTGAAAAGTGCTGTTATTTGCAAAACAATGAATGAGCTTAGTTGTTGAAGAAATGAGATCGTTCATGTATAGCAGAAAGTATCGGAGCTATCACGTAGGTGATATGAAAGAAAATCACCTGTTAAACGACTTTGTCTGAAACTATATTGGTAGCCACTAAAGAGTTTTTAGATTTAAAGAAAGAAAGTAGCTTCTGTAGTAGTAGTCCATGACTTTAACCAAATTGAAAGTGATGGAAATTGATCGGTCTTGTCACCTTTTTTGGAAATAAGTTAAACGTTTGCTAACGGTCATGATGAAAGAAATTCCCCAGAAGATGTAAAGATCAAATAGAGCTTAGATAAGAGTGACGCTAATTCAGAGGAGAAACTTGATTACAAGAGCTGAGGTACCATATGGGTCAGTCGTCTTAATGGAATCAAGCCTGCTGATGATCGATTCTAGGAGCTTGTATCTAAAATGAATTGGTTTCATAGCGAGTGAGGAAGGCTTGACTAGTGGCGCATATTTTTCAGAAATATTAAGACAAAAAAATATTGTTTATTGTTTACATGGTCAGCTATTTCATATCTGTCAATAGATGTCATGAGGGGAAATGAAGATGTACCAAAGTTTTTACTGATGGCGATAGCTAGAAACCAAAATTTACTCAAAGGACTTCTAGCTAGTTCATTGCTTTTGGTTGTTGTAACAACTTTTCAGCTTTAGTAATAACACTTTTACAGGTATTTCTAGCACAAGCTCTATTGAACCAGGGTTTGAAACGATAATGATCTATACGATTGTCCTTTGGGACTGTATAACTCCATACACATGGGGATGACTGCAGATACTGAAAGAGCAATTTTCTAGGACGTGGACGTCTTAAAACAATATATACGCCACGGGAAGGTTGGAAAGAAACCTTCTATAGGTTTAGATAACGATTGCAGTTATCGTCCTCAGTAAATCGTAATTTATATAAGATGAAAACACAAACATAATATCTAAATATAATAATTCCCTTCTTTTAAGTTTTACCGAAAGCCGACATACACCGATAGATACCTTCATGCAGGTCAAAAAATTGGTGTAATTAAATCTTTAGTGGAACGAGGAACACGAATTTGCGATCCTGAATTTTTGAAAGATGAATATAAATATTTAACAAAATCACTAGAAGCTAATGGATATTCATTTTAAGATATTAATAATGCTATTGCACCTGCTATACATAATCATAAAGAAAAACTAGTGCTTAACGTTGGTACTGATTTTCTTCCTTTTAATTTTTTAATGATACAGATAGAATTGAAAACATCCTAATTAAATATGGCATTAGGATGTGTTTTTAAACCTTTAGCAAAAAAAACCTGATCGTTTACGATGAAGAACGTAAAAACTTGGTTAGGAATACAAAAGTAATGCGCTTATCGGAGTATGAAACGGATCACTTTTTGGTTGCATCTAGAGTAGAGAGAAAGAAGTTGAACGTAGAGCGAACGTCAAGAATTAAAGTAGAAAAGCGGTAGCTGACGATGTAAGAATGAGGTATGCATAAGCTTTTGGCAGAGAATTGAATGTGAATCAAATGATGTGGAACGGTGACATTGAAAGTACGTGGATATCCTTGAAAGATACTGTAGTCAATTGTGCTGCGCAGTTGTGTGGGTAAGCAGACTAAGGCGCTTGGTAGAGGAAATCTGTAGAAAAAGGCAATACGCAACAAAAAAAACACGTACATGGCAATAATTGTTTTAAAAAATGAGACGGAGAAAAAGCGGTTACACAAAGTATGCAGATTGAGAAAGAAAAATTGCTTACGACAGAATGTGAGAAAATGCGGAGCGGTTTTGAGGGAAATACGAAATTTTTGTGCATAACAAATGCAAAACGTGGTGCAAATCAGGACGTTATAGGAATGCTGACTAGTATGAACGATAGTATGGGATGAGTACGGTTTGAGGAGAAGCTGGAAGAAGAAATGAGGGTAAGCTAACTGAACAGTTAAACAAAGAGAATGAGGAGGAGACCATAAACAAAACTTAAGGGATTTTGAGTTGAATGACGTAAATAAAATGGAATAAAAGTTGAGAAATGGTAAAGTTACAGGTGTGGATGGAATTACTAGTGAAATGCTGATGTGTGGACGAGCAAAGCTTGAGGAAAGATTATGGAATTATTTAATGAATATATTAAGCGTGGAAAAGAACCAATCGATTTGAAAAGTGCGATTATTGTTTCGCCGGATAAGGAAAATGGGAGTAAGAATGATTGTAAAAACTACACAGGGATAATTTTCTTGAACGTACCTGGTAAGGTATTTGGGAGACTTTAGACTGATAAAGTAGGTGCAAAGATGCAGAGTAAGATTTGGGGTAGGGATGTGTGGACCAGATAGTTGCTGTCCAGGAGGTGATTGAAAAGTGTTTAAATGCGAAGAAGACGCTGAACTATGCGTTTGTAGCAAAACAAATTGATGGAATTTTAAGAACAAATTAACCCAATAAATTTTACAAACATACACAATTGTGCAAATAGGATGACATTCTTGATGCATGTCCATGAATATAAAATGAAGAAAAAGTAACCTACACAGGGTGATACAGCGGTTTAAAGTACAAAGGAAGCAACAGTCCTTATGGGGGCTTTATAAAATGATAAACAAAGACAATATTGGGAATACTACCAAAAGCAGCTTATTTAATGAACACATACAATCTTGGACTAAATCAAAGCAATAAACCTATGATTACTTAATAACGCAATATTTCCACTATCGAATACAATGCAACGACGCTACGGAACACAGTTAATTAAGAGTATCGAAGACCACCCGTTAGAGGGAGGAAACTCTGGGTATACCCAAGCCCCATAATTAAGAATTTAATCGCTATTATAGACTACTGAATATGTTGTTTTAAATCCTTGATAAATTATGTGGTACTCTACTTCTTCAACTAAAAGAATTAAATCAAAAAATTAATATGGATTTAAAGAGGGCAGGCCAATCATCCGAAAATCCGGAACATGTTGTTGTGCCATGTTTACCTTAGAACCGAAAACTACTCTTAATCTGGCGTAAATAAGTTTAACGCCTCTTATAATCTGGGAACAAACCGAATAATTGCAAGGTATTTGCTTTTGTTGACATTAATACTGAGGAAATGGGTAAAAGCTGTAACTGCGAAATACATCCTGTTGAAAGTAAGCTGATAGTCCGAAAGCGGAATACGTAAGAAATAAGATGGAATACATTTCCCTTCATATTAAGACCACTGTTACTGAAAATTAACGAGCATACCACGCCTGTAGTGTTGAATCGCGTGTGACTCAATATTTAATGCCTCTCCCTATGGCAAACAACCTAAGCTTAGTCCAAATACGGTACACATGATTATCCGTGCTGAAATGGTCTGCTTCGTAGATGTTGACTATCTCCATTCCATTAACTGTTGACTATGGTGAAATGTGCACTTGTCTCACCACCAGTAAAAATATGGCTTAAAAACTGATTGGCCTTTATCACTGTATTTCGTGAAAAATGTCAAAACAAAGATAACACGCCCATACTTATATTTGGTGGAGGACACTCCGTTCTCATTATAGACGTTTATACTTGCAATTGCATCTACTGTTGCATTTATGGTATTTCAAAAACATATTAGATATTGCAGTATTTCGCAGTGCGCGAGACTTTTTATAGCCAAGAGTATTTTAAACTAACATTGTACAATGTAAGCAAAGATTAATGTTTGCGTATTGACATCTGTAGCAAGCTAACATATGCATCTACTCAGTTCATGGTTACACATCGACATTGCGCTAACTCAAAAACAAGCCTTATTATAATTAATTAATAACCAAGATAAAGTTACTATCGATCAGCTTGGTTCAACGGCATTAAATGTTACATAATACGTATTTCAGGTGATTCCTAGTTAAAATGCTCCTTATCAGCATACCTTTATGATTAATAAGAATCAAAATAATAAATGATTCTCTACGCTCCCGCTTCGGTCCACATGAGTAAAAGATATCAAGTTGCCAAAAATGTTGACCAATTCAACTTTATTCCTCATCGTTAAGATTTACATAGGTTATATGTAACGTTGAAGTGTTTATAAGACTTCTTTTCGATCCAAAAAATAAGTCAATCTGACTTAACCAAATGGGCCCAATAATTTTTTTATAATATTCAGTGTTTCTCCATTGTAACACGACCGCTTTTTTTGTCATTAAAAAGGGACTATAATTAGATATCTATAATATAGGAGGAAAGATCAAATTTGTGGGTATTTTATCTGATCCAACTCGGTCTATAACCAAAGAACTTCAAAACGGTCGATACAGAATTAATTTTCCAAAATACATTATAGGAATTAGAAGTGTAATTGATTTACACGAAACAACGAACAACGAAGTTCTAGCAGTTCAAACAGCTAAAAATGCTGTGACAAATTGAAAATTATTGTTTACGTCCGTTAACTTCTTTGACTTGACATTTTAACAACATACAGTTCAAAAATGAGCTGAGACCGGGAACACCTTGGAAAAATTTGGGTGTCGAAAAATGGTAAAAATGTCTGTGCGGTGCTCGTTCGAGTGATTGTGTGCATGTGCCCGTTTTGAAGAAGGGAGGAGAGGAAATCCTAAAATAAAACTTGCTGTACTAATAATTAATGGACCTGTTTAAAGATTTCTATAAAATACTATTAACAACGTTTAAAAGGAAATATTACATATATTACCTTTACTATACTTCTCCCTGACTGCAAATTCAAAATTTAATCTAACTTTTACCTTTGTTACTATATATAATCTCAATTAAATAAAAGTGAAATTAAAAAAATAACTGTCCGGTAGTAGGAAGATACCGTTAGTAGAAAAAAAAGGAAAAGACCACGTATTTCATTCACTCCCCGAGGGGGAGGGCGGGCTGCTCGAGCTTTCCAAGCTCCTTCAGCCACAATCATGGATTCCCAGCATACATACATACATTACGTATATATGCATGGTGGGATTAAGGATAGGTGTGGTCAGGATAGGATCGGTAGGAACGGAGTTAGGGTTCTGAGGGGGAAAATACTACCCCAGCATTCGCCTAAGCAGCCGCACATGGTGTGCATATACGCAGTGACCATGCCGCTACATGTGTATGAGGAAAACCCCCTGAGAAAACCTCATACAAGGTAGACGGTAACGGGAATCGAACCCATTACCTCCCGAATGCTAAGCAGATCGTGTCACCACTACGCCACCAGCTCGGTCCGTTAGTAGAGAATGCTACATCATCCGGGGCACTATTTGGCTAGTAACCGGTCTGCCCGCTTTGGAATTACTCAAGAGAACAATACAATTGCCTCGGATCGACCTGGCTACAAGGGACGGTCAAGGTCGAAACAGACAGCCCCCGCTGCTGACGACTGAGCAAGGAATGAATGGCGAGTCGGTACGTGGAATATTAGAGGTATACATGGTAAATAACTTGAAATTACGAATGTATTGTATGAAAGGCAGCTAGATAATCTGTGTGTATCGGAGACAGCGCAAACGAAAGGACGTTGTGAAGATGGAGGATAGCAGCGTAGCAATATGATCAGGAGTTGAGACTGAAGTGTACGGCGCAAAAGGAGTTGGAGCAATCGTAAATGAAAGAGCAAACAGATGTGTTAAACAGTATGAATTGATATCTCCCCGGGTAATGTGGGTTAGAGTAATAGTGGGGATTCGAAGAATTCTTCTTATTGCATGCTATGCACCGGTGAATGGAGGGAGACCAAGAGTGTGAGAACTTCTGGAATGATGTAGAGAACGTGTTGAACGTAGGTAAGCCAACCGAAAGAGTGATGATAGTGGGAGATATGAACGGATGGCTGGGTGTACTGAACGCGTTCTAGGAAAGTTCGGAGACCAAAGAGTCAATGAGAATGGTGAACGCCTGGTGAACATATGTGTGGAGAGAAGCCTGTTTGCATCTAATACGTGGTTTGAACATAAAAATGTGCATATATGTACATGGCAAAGAGGTGAATCTAAAAGTATGATTGACTTCATAGTGCATGATGAACGATTTAGAAACCTCATGAAAGACACAAAGGTAATGCGCGGATCGGAGTGTGGATCGGACCACTTTTTGGTTGTATCCAGAGTGGGTTCAGGGAAAAAGTGGGTCTGGAGAAGGGAAGCAAACGTAGTGCAAAGGTCCAGAATTAGGGTAGACAAATTAGTAGATAATGGTGCGAGAATGAAATAAGCAGATGCTATTAGTAAAGAGTTGAATGTGAATGAAACAGTGTGGAACGAACAAATAAAAGACACAGACGTTGAAAGTGCACGGATACGCTTCAAAAACTTCAATTATGCCGTGCGGATATGTGGAAGAGTGGCTGTAGGTAGACAGAAAAAATATGCTTGGTGGAATGAATCGGCAAAAAAGGCAGTATGTAACAAAAAAGATGCTTACAAGGCAATGATTGCTGCACAAATGAGACTGAGAAAAAGCGATTGTATGAGGTGTACATATTAAGAAACAAAGAATCGAAAGAGGCAGTGAGAATAACTAAAGAGGAAGTGATGGCTGTGGAAGGAGAGAAAATGCAGAATACTTTTGAGGGAAACAAAAAACGCTTCTGGAAATGGGTCAAAAATACAAAAACAGAACGCCGCAGGAGTGAAGAATACGAGTAATGAAATAGTATGGGGTTAAATAAGGAGAATGTAGAAGGAATGGTGAATCAAATTGACATAAACGAGCAGGCGTAGATGAAATCATAGGTGAAATGCTAAAGCACGGAGGTGCAAAGCTTATACGAAAATTGCGTGAATTATTCAATGTATGCCTTAAGTGTGGAAAAGTGCCGAGGGATTGGAAGAGCGCGATCATTGTACCACTGTATAAGGGTAAGGGGAACAAAAGTGAGGGCAAAAACTACAGAGGAATAAGGTTGCTCACTGTACCTGGAAAGGTATTTGGAAGAATAGATGTGCAGGGTAGCTTCGTTCCAGGGAGAGGATGTGTTGATCAGATGGTTGCTCTCCAGCAGGTGATCGAAAAGTGTTTAAGTGTAAAAAGGATGCTGTACTGTGCGTTTTTAGACCTGGAGAAAGCATACGACAGAGTGACTAGGGAGAAGCTGTCGGAAATAAAGGTCTTATAAACGGAATAAAGCCAGTATACATCTGTAGAGAGGAGTTATGAGTGAATACTTTAATATTGTGCAAGTAGTGCGACAAGGTTGTGTGATGTCACCGTGGTTGTTCAATGTTACATGGATAAATGTGTTAGGCAAATATGTACCGCAAATGGTGTAATGGTTGGTGACGTAAATGTACGAGTTCTGGTGTATGCAGATGACACAGTCTTACTAAGTCACAGTGCGTATGAGCTACAAAATGCTCTGAGGAGGTTTAACACAGTCTGTGAGAGCATGGACCTAAAGGTAAACGTGACAAAAACTAAGATAGCGGTGTTCAATCCGGAAGGTGGAAAGGAGAGTAGAGTATTTACTCTGCAACATGAAATTGTGGAACAAGCGAACGAGTTAGTGTATCTGGGTAGAATGTTTAGTGCAGAAGGTACAATGGATGGCGAGATTGGACGAAGGGCCAATGCTGGAAGGAGAGTGCTTGGAAGTATGTGGACGATAATGAGAAACGGAAGCATGAGCCTAGCTGCGAAACGAGTAACCTATAATGTCCCGTCAGTACTGTGTGGAAGTGAGACATAGGTATGTCAAAAAAAGCACGAGAGAAAAATAAATGCCGTGTGTATGAGATTCCTGAGAAGAGCATGTGACAAAACGAGAAGGAAAAAGAGAAAAAAATGAGTGTATAATGACGGAGTGTGGTGAGGAAAACACGATGATGGATAGATATACAAGTAGTACATTACGTTGGCCTGGTCACATTGAGAGAATGAACCACGCAAGATTTACAAAGCAAATATATGTGGGCGAGGTTAGAGGTAAGGCCGGGCCTGGTAGGCCGCGTAAAACTTGGCTGAATGTAGAACCCCCTATTACACGTAGTTTCCACTTAACCCAATAAGATATAATCGTGAGTCAGAGAAATGGATGTGTTCAATAAAACGTTAAGATGAAAAGAATTAAAGAAATATACATAGTTACTGATACCATTAAAAGTTGAATAATCTAAAATAAATGTTGGTAACTCAATAATCTTCGTATCCCGCTAGAATAAGGTGACCATTTGTGTAAAACGGAAATATGGAACAAGGACGCATCACCCGAAGAGTCCAAATACTCCTCAGTAAGGCGAAGGAGAGGGAGAAATTTCTTTTAAGTTAGATACAAAGCTAGGAGTTTTTATGTTCTCTAGTTTAAGTGACAAATGTAGTTGTTGTTCATGGTAAATCTTTAGGCTTACATGTCATAAAAAAGGCTATCTATGTCTGTATTTTGCTTCGGTTTTTAAAAGTACATAGTTAATAAAATGGCGAGCGAAACGTTACTCATTTGTATATTTTTCCATTCGTAAGATACCTGGGTGATCTTGGAGATGCTTAAAAAATTCAAGGCAATTCATTCCAAAATTATGTTTTGTCGTTAAAAGTCCTAGTTCTTACAGTAAGGTTAGTTTTTCCGCTGGTCCAAATTTTATTCATCATTTCTAAATGTTCCCTTAAGAAAAAACGATTACACTTTGCTACTACTAGAAACAGGAATATCTTGTCTTTTTATACTTAAGTGTCGATATGTGTTGAACAATATCCGTCTTTCTACCAGATGCAAGTGAAAACTACGCACAACATGTCTTTTTAATAAATGGATATTCACTTTCCAAATCTCTATTAAATGTACACTTTCTTTTTGGCATTTTCTGATTTTGTACCGTCCTAGATACACATTACACTATAATGATTATTTATTTGAAAATAGTTATTTATTAACACTTAACCTTACCTCACGAACTATTAACACTATATTAATTTACTTGCACCGGTATATTTATTTTTCACAGGCGTACAAGACACAGTTTAAGCAAATTCCTTTCGCGCTAGACTTGATACTTAATACTGTATTATAAGCGGAATTTATTTAAGTCGACAAAAGTGCCATCATAGTCTCGTAATTGTAAAACTTGTTATGTTATCCTATTGTGTCTTCTCTGAAGGTCGCGCTATCTTTTTCGTACTTTCTACCATAAAAGTAATATTTAAAATTTTAACCTGAGACAGTGCGTTTGATCTAAGAATATGACATGCACTTACGTACGTAAACATATCATATGGAAATACACGTTAGACTATAATATAGCATACTGGCGACTCAAAGATCATACTCCTTTAAATTACTTTAAATACGAGTTTGTTTTTTATACATTTGTTTCACACATCTTATATTTTTGTTTGATCACAAGTTAAGTCACAACCAATATTTATGGTTTAATAACTGTATTCCTTTATATTTGTTTAAATTTGTTTTAGCGTAGTATTCATATCCTAGAGCGGCAAACATGTTCTGCAATTTAAAAATTCTGGAACAATGCATAATAATGGTATAATTCAAAATATGGTAATTATAAAGCTATGCAAGAAAAAATCCAATTACATTCTTAAAATTAGAACAAAAATCTCATAAGTGCGCATAAATCTGTACCCATACATTATAATGTATTTTATCCGTTTAATCTGAAGAAGTACAAAATGAGTAATACAGGATATACTAAGTAAATATTATCCCACAAAGTAAGCTTGTTTACAACCAAAATTACAAGAAAGGCGATGAGTTTAGCGCCCTTTTTGATTGTAATAACAGTGCTGCAAATAACCCACGGCATACGAGTTTGTAAGCGACTCACGCCTGGGATAAAACCGCCAATCTCCAGTGGTCGCTGCAGCGGTCTCTCGCCCCCTTTCAAACATTGTTAGCCTTATAAATCCTCATGTCATTTTTTTCCTAGATTATCCCTCTGTCCACGGAAGCCACTTACAAACATAGCACTTTTTATGAACAAGTTTTAGTTTTAAGACTACTATACTATATGGTGCACTTATTCTTTAGTTTTGTTTCTTTTCGGATTTTCATGTTAATATTTCTGCTGAATTGTCGTAAAGGGAACTATGGTGTATATATTTTCGGAAAGCATTATTTATTGGTGATATTAATAAGAGTGTATCATTATGTGCGATATAAGGTTGAAGCAGATTCTAATGTTATAAACCTATGCAAGAAACTTTTTTGAAAGGGGTTGTAATTAGTTATTTGAAAGAAGGGATCTTTAGTAAACTTCTGTGGTTTATAGTATCTCCATTATTAATTCTAATTGGCGGTAGGAAAGTGTTTTATTGTTTCAAAACTAACTGATGCTACTAATGACAAACTCAAACAGTGCCCGTTGTGTGGAGTTCGTCGAAATGAATTAAGTTTGACGATTAAAGCCCCTCGAATAGTGGGAAGTTAGTATAGCTTATGCGCGAATTCTTGAACTGTCTTCTAAGTTGCGAACTTTTCATGGCTCCTTATTGCTTGCTATACGATATAATGCGATGCAGTCGAATGGACGCGGCATATAAAGAAAAGTAACAATCTAACGCATGCCAACTTTTTATGAATGCTTCTTCAAAAACCCCATTTAAAACATTGTTATTTTACGATTTCGTATGTGAATACATAAACGTTTGGCTTATGCCTTTTAAGGTTATATTGTATATATATTTTAAAACATTACGTCCTTTCTGACACCAGTTATGTCGTTCTAGACTGATGTCCATGTTTTATTACTGTGTCATTCACGTTTTCGATTTATTTTTCATTATAAAATATCGAGTTTGAAAGAAGTTAATGACAGTAAGCAAGCGTAGCTGTAACGTGCATGCTTACAATGTAATGAAACATCATTTTAGAAATAAGCTATTGAAATCTGTCATTTAGGTTAAAGTTGGTAAGGTAACTGGGAAATTTGCGACGAGATGTCAATCCTGCTAATGATACCACACGACCGCATCAAATTACCCGGACGTGGAGCGGCGCGGGGTTTACTGACTGGAAACATATGGTGCGGATGAGAGTTAGTTTTCCCGTTTGTAATATTCCTAATGACGGGAACACGCGCGTCGACCGCACTGAAACACGCACTGCATGAAAATACAACTTCGCCTTTTTCTCAGGACCCTCTCAAGGTGCGAAACCGTATGTATAATGAAGCGCTCGGGATCGGATAATGTAGACGGCCAACATCACATTTTCCTAATCGCTCCCCATAAATTTCAAAGTAACAAACCATATATTTTATAAACGCGCTCCATTATTAAATCAAATATACCGATTACCTCTATTATTTTAAATTTTACCAAATTGCCCACTATAAACATCTAATTAAGCTCTCAGGATATCTGCATGAAAATTTTCTACAAAATTACGAAAACAGTAAACACGTACGAATTAAATTGTAATATTAAAACGAATTTGACGCAATCAAAGCAGTTTTTAATATGAGAGTGCGTAGCTAATTGTTCTAAAAGTAAAATATGAATTTATTTAATAATATTACATCTAAATTATTGATTGCGCTTACCTACCACGAAAAAAGCTATTTATTCGGAATTATAATTTTACAAGGGATGCCTGAACAAGAGGAGTGGAAATAGATATCAAAGCAAAAAATAACGCTACAATATGCTTTTGGATTTTGTACAAGAAACTATTCTTTAGGAAGATTTGTATTCACTGCAAAAGAAATTATAGTAAACATAATGAAGTTACAAATTACATAGGTGGAAGGCTTGTATACCCCATGCCACCCGGTGCAATACCACCACCTATACCATGGGCTTCTTAATATTGGTGCTCCAATTTTCAGAGTTTGCTAAGGGCTGCCGGTCACTTTCTTCTTTATTCCTTATGTACTCGCCAACACGCTCTAGCCAAGCGTACCGTTTTAACGGCTAAACCCTTAAAATGACGAATTCTAAAACAGACGCTATACCCACTCACCCACATTCTCACATCGATTCGTCGATCCGTCCCAATGATTCTGGGGGGGGGGGGGACAAAATTCGTCAATGTCAAAATCAAGACTAAGAAGAGCAAGATCTGCCAGGAATAAAATTCTGCCCCATTCGGATACCCGGGAGGGCAAGACTCAAGCGACCTCGGTAATCGAAAGTACCAAGATTCGGATTCATTACTGCAACATACGTGGTATCAGGTTGAATCTCAATGCTGTTCACCAACACCTTGAACAAGTGCAACCGGACATTCTGTTTCTATCAGAAACACAAGTCTTCCCTGGAAGCACTAATTCGCCTGACCTGCAATTTCCCAGATATAACCTCTTCTCTAACTATCGCCTTAAAAGCGTAGTATATGCGCATACCAAGGACGACGTAGATTGTAAGACGATGCCCACTTTGGAAAACAAAAAATTTGACGCGATTTGGTTCAAACATTCTGGGCCCCAGTTTGTGAAATTCTACTGTTGTTTGTATAGGTCTCCCAATGATAATAACTTCCAAGATCTTTTTGATTACCTTAGTCTGAAAATAGACTACCTCTTATCACAGTTTCCATCTTGCGATATTCCAATTTTGGGAGATTTTAATGCCCACAACTCCAATTGGCTTCAATTTTCATCTACCACTAATCCCGCAGGTCATAGTGCAGAAGCATTTGCTGTATCCTGTGATCTCACACAAATCATTTCCGAACCAACCAGAATCCCTGACAACCCTAACCACACTCCACATCTCCTGGACCTTCCTTACAACTAACGCACTTATCTATAAAACAAAAGTCCTTTCCCCACTTGGTCAATCAGACCACTGCCTAATCTAAATAACTTCCTCTGTACCCAATCCCACTGCTACTCGAAAAACAAGATAGAACTATGTGGTGTTTTAAATCAGCTAACTGGAGAGAATTGCGAGATTTTTTTGCTGAGTATTGATTTAAACGGTCCGCCTCTTCAAACATTCCTCTTACAAGAACTGAAGTTATCTTGATGGGTATAGAGTTATACATTCCCCAAAAAAAAAACATAGTCGTCTGGGTCATGCCCGTTCACAACCCTGGTTTAATAGGGCTTGCACTGATGCGTTATCGCAAAAGTATAAACTCTATACCAAATGGAAATCAAATAAATCTATTAAAAATCACGCCGACTATATTGCAAAAGCATCATCACCAAGGCCAAAAAGATGTTTCAAGAACGTAAATGCAAAAAGAATTAGTCTCATGTCCTTTGGGTGGTCTTAAATTTTGGTCATTAGCTAAAGCCATCAGCAAAAGCTTTAGTACATCTTCCTTTCCTCCCATGACGTCCCGCGACGGAGCTGTAGTAGATGATCCTGCTGAAAAAGCCAACCTCTTTGTGGATTACTTTGCATCAAATTCATATCTCAATGATTCTGATAAAACTGTGCGTTGCCAAAATCTACCCCATACGCTATTGAACCTATCCACTTTCGTTACAAGCTCCTACAATCAATTATCAATAAACTTGACTCAAACAAAGCGACTGGCCCTGACGGTATTCCAGCTATCATTCTTAAGAAATGCTACCCCGGGCTAGTACCTGTATTGTCCAAACTATTTTCGATCTCCATGTCATCTGGTGACTTTCCCTCATCATGGAAGTTGGAAAATGTCCAACCTTTTCCTAAAAAGGGCCTCAAAACCGATCTCTCAAACCATCGACCAATACCTATAACTTCCATTCTGTCGAAAATTATTGAGAAAGCCATCAACCACCAACTGCTTTCGTTCCTCGAGTCCAATAAACTCCTAAACGACCAGCAGTATGGGTTCAGATACAGCCGTTCAACGGGTGATCACATGTCACCCAACTTTGGAATAACACATTAGAGAGGTCCGGTGGAACAGTCTTAGCAGCTTTACATATTTCAAAGGCTTTTGACCAGGTTTGGCGCAAGTGCCTACTTCCCAAGCTCACTTCGTTCGGCTTATCCGATACGCTCATCAATTGGATATCCAGCTTTCTTGAAAAAAGTCGTATACGTGTTGTAGTCGATAGCTTCTTTTCGAAAAACGCGGGAGTACCCCAAGGATCAGTGATAGCTTCCACACTTTTCCTGCTATACATAAATAACTTCATTTCCTCAACTAACTTGATCCATTGCTTTACAGACGACAGCACACTACATTGTAGTTCTTCTCAGTTTTCCCACAACGATAAGTCTAGTCAGGACGTTAAGGTGAAAATCAACAGTGACTTAGAACATGTCCTTGAATGGGGAAGGAATAATCTACTCACGGTTAACGCTGACAAAACGCACTGTTGTCTTGATATGGTAAACCGTACCAAAAAAAGAGCTATAAGGCTTATAAGTAATCCGTCTCTGACTTCTGGCCTACAGTCTCTTGAGCACAGAAGAATAGTTTCGGTTCTTTCCTTGTTCTATCGCTATTGCCATGGCAAGTGTGCCTCCGAAATACACTCCTTAATACCTTCGCAGGCCATCTTCGCTAGGAACACTCGGTTTGCCCATTCACACAATAATTACGCACTCAAAATTCCATCGTGTCACTACGTTTTTCTACACGGTGACCAAATTGTGAAATGCACTACCCAGTTCCTGTTTTCCTCCAAACTTTGGCTTAAGTCAATTTAAGGTAGCCATTCATAAACATTTCTCGGCAGCCTAACAATATCCCTAAACCCTCCTAGTGTTCCTGAGTGTTTTAGCACGTTAGGCAAATCTTATTTCGGGAATACTATAAGTAAAGAAAGATGGACTAAACGCTGTTATAAAGCTTAATTTAGTCGGAAGACACTTTGAGAACTACAACAAGATAGGACTATACATTCCACAATGCTGTGCTCAGGATTTGCCTAAATAACTATTGTCTTAATAATAATAATAATAATTCAAATAAAAATCAAAGACCTAATAAGTGAGATTAAGGGAATCATTTAATTATTTTTGCAGGTTAAACTTATATAACTAGCTTTATCACTTTTGCGGTTAGCCAAAAGATGTAAATTTTCAAAATTGTCCGTTTTGAAAAGAGCCGATAACATTTCTATGTGAATAGAAAAGAGAAGCAGGAATTCTTGACAGATATTGCGTTGTATCTGTTAATATTATTATAAAAGCAGCTTCGTCACTTCTAATTTCAACATGAATTTCACGTACATTTAAAATAATTTATTGTTTTCGGTGATGATCATCATTGTGATTAGTAACATCCATAATCTATATTTATCAATGAATTTGTTGGAATGTAACCGATGGGCATTGGTTTTAGGCAAAACATAACTTTTAACTAGTTTAACAGGTTTTTAGTATCTAATGAACTTTTAAAGGTCACCTTAATTTACTTTACCAACCGAAAATTATTAAGATTGGCAAAGTTTTCGGATTTTTTGTTTGTTTTTCTTTATGGTGTAGTTACTGCTTTTGCTATCTTGGGAGACTAACTCGATTGGACTTGATTTACTTGTTTACTTATCAATTTAGTTGAAAACATGACCAATTTTGCTAAGAAACCTGCCGAATGCATTGATTAGATGGGCAAAAACTAAATGTTACGGTTTTACGATGTCATCACTTAGGGCTAAAGATGTTCAAAAACTATTTAATCACCATTTCCTTTGGAAAATAAGCCAAGTGCAGTGACTCAATGGCGCATAGTTTTGATTCACAAAAACCAAATTATTGTAGGTAAGAGGTGAGCTTTAGCTCTTATCTTGGGTTCATGGTTTATTTGTTTCGGTTTTTTCATAATAATTCAAAAAGTGTTTATATAAATAACGCTCTTAAAAAGATTTAGTTCCTTCCTTCCTTTGCATTTATTGCTCATTTAAAAAATGGCCGTAGAAGTTTGGATATTTGGTAAAGAAAGAGCCGCACGAGAGTGAAAAGGGGCGCACGCGCACATGTACACGCACACACACAAGCACACGCCCACGCCCACGCCCACGCACACGCACACGCACACGCACACGCACACGCACACGCACACGCACACGCACACGCACACGCACACGCACACGCACACGCACACGCACACGACACGCACACGCACGCACACGCACAAGCACACGCAAACGCACACGCTCACGCACACGCACACGCACACGCACACGCACACGCACACGCAAACACACACACACACACACACACACACACACTTCAGTCCTGTGCCATTGATATTTTTACATAATTGGCATCCTGTGTATTTTGAATTGAATTTATTCCAAATTTCTTTCCGTCTCTATAGCTACGTATGTAGGCAATGAAAGTCATAGGAAGAGTAAGGTATACAGCTATACAGATGCTGAAAAAATCAGTTTTAAGTAAGGAGACGATTTGTCTGATACTATAGAAACAGCTTAATTCTAGGTATGATTTGTAACCGGCATTTACTGTTTAGTATGGACTCTGTAACAGATAGATGTTCGATTAAAGGGCGCTTTCAACCTTTATTGCGATAGTTTAGGATTTGAGTTTGTCGTTGCCTTGTCAACGAAATGGCCGCAGCAGCAAACTAGGTGTCGTTATTTTAGGTGTCATTTGGTCAAGCCGTCTATTTATTTTACACCTTCAGATTTTAAGCAGGGATGGGGTCTAACAGGACATGTGTAATGGCGTGAAGGAAGAAGGCCACTGTCAAAAACAATTGTGCCTTAGGATCACTACTTCACTCTTATATGGTACTAGGCCTTTTCGCTTTACTACGTGTTAACATTTGTTACGCTGTATGTTACACAAACACAAACTACTATTTAGCTCTACCTCGTGACCTTCTTTTCAAAATATCCAAGCGTCGACGGCCGTTTTTGAAATGACCAACCAAGGAAAAAGGGATATGAATACGTCATTTTTACCAAACAAACCTGATCCCACTACACGCAATAAGGATATCCTGTTTATACTTTCAGCTTTTTAAACTTTCATTTTATATCCTTTCATTTATATCCTTCTAATATAGCTGTATTTATCAATATGGATTTGACCACTGAAAATTCGTACAAACATCCCATTTACAGTGTTCATACAATCTTGCGCCATAATATACTTCAACACAAATTTGTATTAACCATGCTGAGCCCACACAACATGGACAAATCTTTTGCTATACACACATGCACACACACATACAGATATATGTACACACACACACACACACACACACACACACACAATATATATATATATATATATATATATATATATATATATATATATATATATATATATCATACATACATACACAACTGGCGTTTTTGTGTTCACTGAATTTTGCGATAGATGATCTATGGTCAAGCTTGTCACCAAAGAACACAAAAATTTTAAATAGTTTTATAAATCAAAAACTTATTTTAGTATCCTACCTCTTTAATAACTTAACAGCATATAATATTAAAATTAAGAAATTTGTTTAGGTATCGGTTTTCACGATAGCTATTTATGGTTAGACGATGGCCAAAAACAAGTTTTATAAAATAATATTCTGCAGCACGTTCTGCATCAAACCTTGAGGTTTATCCATAAATTTATGTCGATTGGCGATTGGTACAGTTACAAAACAATTACTCTCAATGAATACAAAATATTTTCATATGGAAGATAACCCGATGGATTTAATGGATCCACATACTTAAAATTTTTCCTGAATAAACCTACGTCATACGTTTGAACAGGACAGAAAAAGCTTCCGCACCCTCCAAAATAAAATTCGTGGTTTGCAGATGCGCAGAAGGTTACAACCATACATCTTGAGTTAAATTAAGAAGAAGCGACCTGAACACAACGTAAACAACCAGTGGCCATCACACAATTCAGAACAGATGTAACCTTCCCCTTTAACATAGACGAAAAGGTTCTTATGAAACGGAAACAAAGCACAAGAACAGAAAACCAACTAGTCGGTGTCAGCCACGAAGAAAGTAATCCCCCCATTTATATCCCTAAACGAAACGGATAAAATCATGCTGACGCTGCTCAGCGAGCACTACAGAGAATTTGGAACACCAGACAAGGCTTAATGAAAAAAATGGGCATTATTTGCAACAGTTAATATTTATTTTTCATTATAATGATGCAGCGAAGCGATCATCAAACTTTTAAATTGGGAATTTTGTAATGTTGTAAGATGAGGTTTTTCCCAGATTAATGTGGAAAAAACTTTTACTGAACGGGACGGAAAAATAAGGGCATTAAACTATCCTTCAATATAAAAAGAAAACAATAAAACCAATTGAATTATTATATCCTTTAGAGGTTCCCGGTCTCACCGAGGAGGATGTAAATTAATTCTATTTTTTCTTTTGTATAAAGAAATAGATGTTATCTCTACAAAATAATAACAAGTAAAGTTTTGCAAAAATACATAAATATACGTTTTTCTTATCCAACGTCTCTAAGTATCATCCCGGATGCTGAGTATTTTTTGCAGTGAGAATGCATGGTAGGGTGATGTGAATGCAATATTAAAGAAGAAAGTGAGCAGTTTGAAAACCATAACGTAGTGAATCAAAGCCTATATCCATGGGACTAAAACCAAGAAGGAATGTAAAGATAATCTGTACCATATAATATTTTTGTGTGTCGAAAATATATTCTATATCCAAGCTTAAATATCTTCCGTTACTCAAGGTAGGTAACGAACAGTTCGTGTAAATTAACTAACACATATTTCCATGGAATCTTTTATTAATTTTGCATAAATTTTTTAAATGAACAATTTTCATAATTAATCCTTTTTTCAAATTCTTGGATAAATGAGATAATTTTAGGTACACAAAATGAACATATTTTTTAAATAATTAAAACAGTTGTAGGATCGATTACTCTAATTCTGTATTCGTTTGTGGTTATAAAAAAACGATAAGCTCGTATAAAATCTGCATTGTTATGTATTCATTACAGTATAATGCGACTGCAGTCAACCGCATGCAAAATTCTTTCTAAACTCTAATTTATTCATAAAAATGTTGGATAAATTGAGTTATTTGATCTACTAACTACAAAGGTAAACCTCATGCGTTGATCCCAATTCTTTTGAAGTTTACAATACTTGCTGCTTAAAATGCCGACAAATATTAGAGTTCTCGCAAAATCAAGTGGCTGGCGTATGTTAAACAACGTTTTACAGGAATAAAAAGAACCCAGAATTTGTATTACGTTAATCTGAAATGTTAGAGAAGTGTGCACCTCTCCACGTTTCCTAAAAGGTTGCAAACTGCTTTGTTTCTTAGGTTTGTTATAGTTGAGGATGTAGAATTAATCACTTCAAATTAACCCTTCCGTTAATTCTGTGGGGTCATAAATCTACAGCCTTCATTTGTGGGTCTAAATCGATGGAAACGTCGTAGTAGTAATCATACTTCGTCCCAGCTGTTACAATCTGCTTGATACCCTTACCAAATAAATTTCTCCAAATACACACATGAACAAAAAATCAAAATATGTTGAAATGCAATTTAAAGTTTTCTTTACTTTTTTAATTGTTATAATTACGTCATAATACCACCTGTTGTTAGCTTTAATTTCATATAAAAGTTATCTGTGTATGTCCTGTCAGTTCTTGTTTGATGGATTGAATGCAAAAACGATTAATAAAATTAGCATATTACTTTCATAAAATAGTTTAGTACATATATTGTAATACGATTTTGTAATACAACACAGAAACAAAAACTGAATTAGTACCTACGGATTCACACAGAATAATTTGTACGAATTTATTGTCGAAAGTATAGAATAAGTGACTTTGGTATTAATAAGCATCCCTAAAGGATAGAATTAATTAATTATATTACTGACACAATGTAATTCGGCAATGTAAGTACTATATTGACACTAGATCAAGTAAAGTAGGATAAGTATATTAAGAGATGTCTAACCAACTAGTTGACGTAACAATGAAAGGAGTAAAATTAAAACCAACCGATTCTTATTGATATTGTATCGTAATAAAGTAATGCAGTAGTTGTTGTTGATGATATATTTAGTGAGTGAGTGGTGAGTGAGTGAGTGAGTGAGTGAGTGAGTGAGTGGTGAGTGAGTGAGTGAGTGGAGTGAGTGAGTGAGTGGTGAGTGAGTGAGTGAGTGAGTGAGTGGTGAGTGAGTGGTGAGTGAGTGGTGAGTGAGTGAGTGGTGAGTGAGTGAGTGAGTGAGTGAGTGAGTGAGTGGTGGTGGTGAGTGAGTGGTGGTGGTGAGTGGTGAGTGAGTGGTGAGTGAGTGAGTGAGTGAGTGAGTGAGTGGTGAGTGAGTGAGTGAGTGAGGTGGTGGTGGTGAGTGAGTGAGTGGTGGTGGTGGTGGGTGAGTGGTGAGGTGAGTGGTGAGGTGAGTGAGGTGAGTGAGTGGTGGTGGTGGTGGTGGTGGTGAGTGAGTGAGTGGTGAGTGGTGGTGAGTGAGTGAGTGGTGAGTGAGTGAGTGAGTGAGTGGTGGTGAGTGGTGAGTGAGTGAGTGGTGGTGAGGTGAGTGAGTGGTGGTGGTGAGGTGGTGGTGAGTGGTGGTGAGTGGTGGTGGTGAGTGAGTGAGTGAGTGAGTGGTGGTGGTGGTGAGTGGTGGTGGTGGTGAGTGAGTGGTGAGTGAGTGAGTGAGTGGTGAGTGAGTGGTGAGTGGTGGTGAGTGGTGGTGGTGGTGGTGGTGGTGAGTGAGTGGGATGGTGAGTGAGTGGTGGAGTGAGTGAGTGGTGGTGAGTGGTGAGTGGTGGGTGAGTGGATGAGTGAGTGAGTGAGTGAGTGGTGAGTGAGTGGTGGTGAGTGAGTGAGTGAGTGGTGAGTGAGTGAGTGGTGGTGAGTGGTGGTGAGAGTGGTGAGTGGTGAGTGGTGAGTGAGTGGTGGTGGTAGTGGTGGTGAGGAGTGAGTGGTGGTGAGTGAGTGAGTGAGTGGTGGTGGTGAGTGGTGGTGAGGTGAGTGGTGGTGGTGAGTGGGTGGTGGTGGTGGGTGGGTGAGGTGGTGGTGTGAGTGAGTGGGTGGTGGTGGTGAGTGGTGGAGTGGTGAGTGGTGGTGGTGAGGTGGTGGTGGTGGTGGGGTGGGGTGGTGGTGGTGGGAGTGGAGGGTGGTGGTGAGGGTGAGGGTGGTGGTGTGAGTGGTGGTGGTGTGGTGTGGTGAGTGAGGTGTGAGTGGGGTGGGGTGAGTGAGTGGTGGTGGTGGTAGGTGAGTGAGGGAGTGAGGGTGAGTGAGGGTGAGGTGTGAGTGAGTGAGTGGTGTGGTGGTGAGTGGTGAGTGAGGGGTGGGTGGTGGTAGGGAGTGGTGAGTGGTAGGTGAGTGGAGGGTGAGTGAGTGAGTGAGTGGTGGTGAGGGTGGTGGTGAGGTAGTGAGGGTGAGTGGTGAGTGGTGAGGTGAGTGTGTGAGTGGTGAGGAGGGAGGGTGAGTGTGAGTAGGAGGCGAGGCAGGTGTGAGCAGTGAGTAGTGGACAGTGGGCGAGTGAGTGTTGGTTTGAGATGGTGTAGGTGATGTGAGTAGGTTATGCGTGTTGTGTTGTG